>RJWT010033499.1:0-13890 GCA_004365215.1 Cuniculus paca
GTGTACCCCTGGTTTTGCTTTGGTGAGCTGGAAGTTAGGGGTTGCATCTTGCATAAGCATCTTTCTTTTTCTATTTTTTTTTTAGTTTAATTCCTGCATCAATGCTCGTAAAGTGCTTATATAGCAGGCAGCATTATTGGTAGTATTTAGAACTCTTAGGAAATGACTACTCAGAGAAGTCTTCCAAGTGTAGTGGCTTTTGCATTTTGAGTATCTTGCAAGATCCTACCTCTTCAATTTATTGAGGATGATAAGTCACTGCCTATTTGGCCTTCTCCCTTGTTTTGTGGCACTGGCCTATAGTATTGTTTTTGACTCTTAGGCAATCTCAGTCTTGGCATACCAGGGAGAAAAACTGATTAGAAAAATTATGTTACCTTGGCTGAAGTAGTACAATCAACAATAACAGTAGCATCAAATGCAGCCCAGAAAATGACAAACTGTGGAACCATTAATTTGCCACCTTTAACCATATGGACTATATTTGTGGTTATACAGCAAAATCTAAAACAAATCAGAAAATTGTATACAGTAAATGTGTTCTCAATATATGGTGGCTTTACCCTCAGGGGAGATAATTTAAAAGGGTTGGTGGAAAAATAGAGAAATAGAAGAAGAGGAAGAGATTAGAAGCAAGGCTGGAGGACTAAGGAAGACAATCAGAATGTTGGGAAACTGGTGAAGAAGACAGGAGGGAAAGAGAGTGGGAAGATATAGAAACAAAAACAAAACAGAACACAAACAAAAAGCAAACTAGAAACAATGTTCACATTATATAAAAACTGGAACAATCAAGAAGAAAAGAAAAGAAAGCAAAATAGAAACAAAAACAAAAGCAAAAAAAAAAAAGGAAAAAAATGTCCATTTCAGGTGGCATCTCTGCTATCACTGGTAGACTGAGTGGGCAGACAGAGCCCAGATCTATGTTGATTAATCTCATCAAGCCAGCTGTAGATTTACAGTGGGTTAGTGCATAATTCTAGCAACCTGGAAGCACCTTAAATTCAACTAAAGTTCAGGGTGGTTTCTGGCTGTGAAGCTGGAACCTGATTTGTTCAGGCTGTAACACTCTGTGTGCCTCCTGCCAGCTTGAACTCAGCTCCTTGACATCCTGCTAGCTTGAACTTGGTTCTGCCTCACCCCGACACTGGGAGCCAGCTAGATGGAGCCAGCCTACAGCCTCTCTGCATTCCAAGTTCAGCTGGCCTCTTCTCCAGGATGGCTACTGGTGAATCACCCTGTCCTGGGGGACTTCTGAACCTGAATAACTCACTGGACACTATGGTCTGCTGCTTCCATTGCTCCATTCTACTGGTGTTTCTCCGTGGAGGCCTCCAGGGTTGGCAGTAGTCACCATGTCTCTGGAGCTTCACGTCACTTCTCTCTCACAGTGAGTCAGGGCTCAAAGAGAAAGTGCAATTTGCCAGGTTTCTCTCTTTGCTCTCCCCATGGGCGTCAAGTCTTGCTCCACATCTTTACTGGGTCCCAGCAACCCACTTCCCTCCTTCTTCTCTTCTTCATGTTGTCATATTCCAGGATCTGGGCACCAAATCTTGGAGAGACTGCTGTTCACCATTCTGCAATCCTGCTATCTTCCTATTAGAATTTTAGTATGGAGTCACTTCTGTTTTCTGTGGTTGAACTTGTACAAGCTTTATATTTCTTGTTACTATTTTTAAACACTACATTTAGCACTATCATTTCTTTGCAAAACATCGTTAAGGAACTATATTATATGTAATACTAAATTATCAAGGATCTTGTTAAGACTCAAAGAACATAGGTGATCATAGTGTTGGGTCAATTTATGTGTGCTTGTTTTTTATGAGTCAGACAGGCACAACTTGGATGACTGTGTATTATAGTTTATGAGCCTTATCCTTTACTGCAAATCAAGTGTTTATTCCACTCCTGAACTTAATTAGCAGCTAAGGGCTTTGTGCTTTGTATTTTAAGGAAGCATGTGATTTGTTCATTAGTTCAAAAGCAGATTAATTATTATATCTTTAGTCACCATCTGTAAACACATCTATATTGGTGAACCGTCTCCTGCTGAGTTACCTTGAAATGCCCTGTGGTGTTTTATTAGCTTTCAATTCTGTGTTTATTACAGTTGGCTAGAGATTTTTCAATTTAGTTTATTGACCACAGAAAGTTCAATCTTTCTGTGGAAAGTGCCCATTTCAGAATGTGAGGGTTTATTAGGGATGGCTATCAATTTGCTCTAAACATTTTCCCTAAATCAAATTATTTTCTGTTTGCATCAAAGATGTAGTAATTCAATTATATAGTAAGATTTTAAGTACCCTATATATTGCTTCAGTTCATGGAGGAGCAATTGGGATTAAGATTAGTAATGTACATTAAAAATATGTGGTTTTCTAGTCCAAGGCCACCTCAGACAGAATTAATAACTACATGGGGCAGTAGGTTAAACACTATTGGTTCATAGGAAATTTTAGTGTCACCTAATTTTGGCTTTGCAACAGCCCTTTCAAGTTCCAAGTGACTCTCATAATTTAAACAACTTGCACAAGGTCATGGGTAGTGCTGGGATGTAAGTCAGAGTTGGTGTGACCAACGGGTTTGTTCTTGCCACCAGGGTCCAGGTGATCAAATATATGACAGGATTCTCAGTTAAATTTTAATTTCATATTATTGACAAATAATGTTTCTCATGTAAGTGTGACTCAGATATTATGAGGGACATATTTATGTTTCAAAATTATTTGTTCTTCATCTGAAACAGAAATGTACCTGGGCATCTGGTATTATTTTTGGTACTCACTAACTATGGCAGCCCTAGAGTGCGCCATTCTCTGTTTTCCTCTAATCATTCAGGCTGTGCAGGCACTCTCCTTAGGCTGTGGGCTTTGTTTTAACTCTATTCTTTGCTTTAGTTCAAAGTTTACTTGCTGAGGACCACTAACCTGAGAACTTTATTCCTTGGTTTTCTGTGTCCACTGACTAATCTGATAAAGTAATGAAAGTTTGACTGTTTTTCACCACCACTGGCTTCATGTATGATTTCTTCTAGGTTACATATTTATTTAATAAGACCTACTATAGTTAATGCTTTACTATAAAGTTACTACGGAAGCCAAATTTTCAGGCCCCTCACAAAGAAAATGAAACATTTTGAAGGCATTTTTTAAGTTATTCTGGTAGTGTGTTTGTCTTCACAGAATCTCAGTTTGTGACTTTTAATAGTATGCTTAATTTCAATTAAAGTTCGATTAAATTATTTTTGTTTCTTGTGATTTCTCTAATGTTAAAGACAGTTTTGGTGTATTTTTGAAAACAAGTTGTTAGAAGATACTTCTTAAAAGTTTCTTGGGTAATTGAGAGCACCAGTGGTTCTTAGACTATATTCTAACTTTTAGGAAAAGACTTTTAACAGTAATTTTAAAAAGTTCTTGAGCAATCAGAATATAGTGGGAGAAGTTTGGAGTTCTCAGCATCTAAACACAACCATATACCCAGGTGATGGCAGCCCAGGAGCTTCTCAGTGAAGTGAATCCAAACCAGAGCCTCTGCACTCTGCTCAAACTGTAGAAATCTTGTATCTTTACCAAAAAATCTTAGAGACTAGCCTGAAAGGCCACTGGGTTTATGAAGAGAATTGTTTTATTAAGAAAGATATTTCATTTGGGAGCTCAGACTATTTGCAGACCACTAAACAGAAACAGTGTTGTCTCTTAATACCAATGGATTCATTTTATCTCCTGGACATAGGCTTTCTCATCTGTGAAATAAAGCAGGGTTGGAACTGGATCATCTCTGAGGTCTTCATTACTTTTTTTCTGGCCCCAGAAGATTTGGGAAGCCACAAACCATTTAAAGCCTTTTCAGAACTGCTTCTCAGGACCTTAGCATAGCTGAGTGATTACAAGAACCATCTCAACAGTATGCAGAACTCTTGGAATAGAAACAGAGAATCTGGAAAGGCTGTCCCCAGGGTCCTTGCAGTGCATTTAGATTTGACTGAAGATAGGGAAGAGTAGTCACTGGGATGAGGGCATGTTTTACCTAAGTGACAGCGTGAGGTAAGAGCTAGTGGTACAATTCTTCAATTGTACCGTGTCTCTTAATTTCTCATAATTAATGCATCTACTATCGATTCTCTTCCCTTTTTCTTCTCTTTGTCTGCTCCCTCTTTCTCTTCCCTTTTCCCCCTCCATCCTTCATTGCTTTCTTGCCTTTTCTTCCCTCCTTAACATTCTAGCAAGCTGAAATCAGGAATTTTAGGATATAGTTTTCAAAAAATGGTAGAGTTGTATGCTTTATCTGAATTTCTAGAGTATTTTTTATGTGTTTTTTTTTAACAAGAAAAAATATATAATACAAACCCATAATCCTTTCACATATGTTGAAAAGAATGATACTTTGATTGGAGCAAAGAGACTATGATTTGGATCCTATTTTCTGTTCTTATTTACTATTTGTCTATTAGAGAAATCACTAAGTGTATTTCTTTGTATCTAAAATGTATACAGTGTAATCCTTATCAAATGGGTCTCTTTAATGCATTTTATCAGAAAATACATTTTAAACTGATACATATATATATATATATATACACACATTAAAGGAGTATATACATTATATATATATGTCAAAGAATTTCTTCATGTGCCTAGATTTTTTTCTTTATTCTCTATCTTAATTCTGGAGTTGTTATAACATGCTTTCTCTTATGCTAGATTTTAAGTTCAATGCGAGAAAGAACTTACTTTATTCATCTTTTTAATCTCAATTTCTAGGCCTATTAATAAACATTTAATAGATTTTTATTATACTAATTGGTCTGGAGGCATGTACACATACATTTACCAGTTTTTATTTGATTTATGACTGTCAAGTTTTAATAAAATATTAAGACCTGAAGAAAATGGAGTATTTATTTTTATTAAATGTTTTACTTTCTGTTTATCCGTTTTTACATATTCAGTTTTCTGTAACTTGTGAAGTCATGTAAGGCATTGGTTGGAATAACCATTCATTCATTCTTAATCCATTCATTTATCCAACAAATACTTTCTTTATGAAGAATCCCCTAAATGATGCTAGGCACAAAACACAGTTCCTGCTACCGTGATGAAGCACGTAGTCAGTGGAGAAGCCAATAAAAGGAGTCTATACAAGGAGATAAGTAACTGCAAACTGAGATCCATGTTTAGATGGAGAGCGTAAGGGTCCAAGTGAGAAAAAGTAAGTGTCGCCTACTCTAGCTGTATGTGTGCAAATTGTTTGAAGAAGTAGCATTTGAGAAAGACCTACTCTGGAGGGTAGAGAAAACCAGACCCCAAAAACAATACAAATGTTGAAGAATGGATCAGACATATTATGTGATACATATCAAACTCCTGAGTGGGAAAGGACCATGTGGTCTCAGAGAATTGAAAGATTCTCTCAGGATGAGTAACATGAAGGGAGGTGATGCTGTTCCTAAGGGCTTGAACCTACTCCATGTGTGTTATTATTTTTTTTAAAGAGAAAAGATGTTAATGTATGAGTTGTTTTTTCTAAACTAAAACCTCAGGATTCATGTTTAATTAGTGATAAATAAGTGGGTTTGGGGTTGCAGTTTGGGCACTCATCTCTAAAAGGTTCGCCATCACTGGCTTAGTTCCTTTACTAAATTACTGTGTTTTTTTCCTTTACTAAATTACTCTTTGCATGTGTTTCTCTTTGTGTTCCATTTTCCATTGTATGACTCCTTCTGGTAGCAGTTTTATTTGCTGAGATATTTCACTCAGATATTTACTCAGATAATTTACTGAGTAAGTTTATTTACTCAGATATTTTACTGAGATAATTTACTTACCAGATAGTTCAGCCATTTCAACCCTGCAATTCAGTGATTTTTAGTACATTTACAGAGTTGTACAGCTATCACCACAGTCAAGTTTAGAATATTTTCATCACCTGAATACCTCTATCCCCCTAACTCTAGGCAACCATTAATCTACTTTTGTCTTTATAGTTATCTATGCTGGCCATTTTGTATACATCGCTCCATATAATATGTTCACTTGGTTTTTACTTTTTGTACTCAAGTCACTGAAGTTATGGTCCTGTTCTTGCCATCAGTGCACCAGTTTGTTCTAATGATAGTTTCCCTATTTTCTTCATATCATAAGCGGTGTATGAATTTAGAACAGTTTCCAACTTGTCCAATGCACTAGTAAAACTCATACTGAGAAAACTGGCCCTTCTTGTTGTTATTGTTCAGTGTTTAGAAATTTTTACATATCACCCTTTGATCTTCTCTTGTCAGTTACTCAAATCTGATCTCTTTCACCGAAAAGATTCAGAACTTTTTTATTTTAGAATATGTACTGCTGAAGCGAGCACAAGATTTAGGAATCTTGAATGAGACTTTGTAATGTCATAAACATTTTCCATAAGACTTCTATGCCCCTGCAAATAACAGGAAAACTTGGAAAGTATTATGGTTTGGATCTTACGTGTGGGCTGGGGATCTAGCTCAGTGGCCTAAGCACCTGCCTGGCAAGTGCAAGGTCGTGAGTTCAATCCCCGGTGCAGCAAAAAAAAAAAGAATATTGCATGGATCTTACGTGTTCCCCAGAGGTCACATGGTTAAGGTTTGGTCAGAAGCCTGTGGTGCTACTGAGAAATGGTAGAACCATTGTGAGGTGGGGCCCAATGCAGGGAAGGTCATTGGGGTGTGTCCTTGAAAGGGGTATAAAGTACATTTCTCTTTCGCCCTTTGCTTTCCTGTCATCATTAAGTAAACATACCTCTTCCATCATGTGCTCCCCACCATGATGTTCTGTCCCACCACAGGCCCAAAGCAATGGGACCAAGTGACCATAGAAAGCTCTGAAAACAAGAGCCAAAATAAAACTTTCTTCTTTAAGTTGATTCATATCAGGTATCAGGTATTTTGTCATAATGATGAAAAGTTGACATGAGAGAGTGTATTTTGAAGTTTTGTGTGGTAAACTACAAATCTTTACCCAACTGTATTTTTAAAATTTTTTTAAAAGGAGGAATCACTGCTTTAAAAATAAAACTGATTATTTGATGCTTAATACTTGTTACTGTGGACCTAATAAATATTGATTGATAACTACTAGCACAGTTTGAGTGCTAGTTAGATATCCAGAGTCTGCTGAAAGTCTGGATGTTATGGTTAGTGCTAGTTTCATTTATTTGTGCATGGGGAGAGAGTAACATACACTATTGACCCACCTTCTGAAGTAAATTCAGAGTCATTCCCAGGCCAAAGCTTTGGCCATTTTTAGCATCCCCCACATGTCTGAAAGAAGGAAAGAAACTCTTGTATTATGAACAAGGGAAAGACAGTGGAACCAAACCTGCCGTTGTGAGGCAGTGAGGTGCTTACTCTGAGAAAGAACTTCAGACCCTTTTCTCAAACAAAGCAGGCAGGGTAGGCTGTCATCTTCCCTTCTCTTTGCAATCTGAACATTAAAAAATTTAAAAATTGCATTTGTAATGATTGATAATTGGAGTCACAATTTAAAGATACTGTCTTCTCCAATTTGTTTTAGACAAAAAAGAAGCTGACATCAAGCATTTAAGAGCTATTTCAGCTAATGGCAACAGATAGATTATGGAGAATCACTGCATGTTCTTTGGGCCAGGTGGTAATTACAGACTTAGAGAAATAAGAGTTGAATGTGTTCCATTCTCTAACACCTCTTTTTAAAATTCTGCATTGCGTATTCATTTGCTTCCCTCCCTTTGCTCCCAAGTCAAAGCAATTAAAGGTTTTTTCTTGCCTTTTGTGTGCCAATGTGTCCCAGTGACATTATTTTTCTTTTTCTTCAAACAATTAGTAACTTCCAAAATCCACAGCAGTCTACAAATTGCTAACTACAGAAGTAAGAGAGAACTACATTCAAGGTATTTAGAAACCCTCATAAGATTGTAGTATTACAAGGAATAGTGAAAATATTTTGTCTTATCCGAATGTATTCAAAAGTTGTGATTGAAATTTTTAGCTTGTTCTTTTTGAGAGTAAAAAAAACCTTATTACTACTTTCCCAATTAAGCAGAATAAATGAATCATTTTTTGATAAATACGCTATGTTCCTTTGAATAGCATTATTCAGAAAATGGCATAGCATCAGTAAATGACCTTGGCTGAGTTCTTTGGACCTGTGAGACTTTAGTTTTATTATCTGTAAAATAAAGAGTTTGACCTAAATTGGTCTTCAGCAAGATAGGCTGTACAAGACTGACAATGAGAAACAGTATTTTCAGTGAGATTGTTTCTTTATATCAGAATCCAAACATGCTCCACTCCCCTTTCCCTGAGTAAGGTGACATTGTTTTTTATTTAATTTTACTTTTGTATAGCGCTCTAAGGTTAACAGTCTTTTTAAATAACTGAATTAAATCAACTGGTTATGAACTTTGGGCCCTGGACTAACTCTGGGTCCTTTACCCTCTAATGTAGGTGAACCTGTTCACCATGGAAACAGGTGATGCCAGAGGTCTGTTTATCAAGGAAAGCAAGTCTGGGTTCATGCTTCTCTTCCTCACCCCAACGCACCACCCTCAGCTTTTGTCACAAATCACATTGGATATTAATAACACAAAAACACAGAGCTATGAACTCTGATTCAAAGCAGAACTCATTCTGCCAAACTTGCCCATGGCGTGCCTGTAAAAAACAGGATTAATCACAGAAAATAATTATAGTCTTTGGACATATCAAAACCTCATAATAAATTTAGAGCAGTTCATTCCTCATATCACCCACTGAAGGAAAAAAAAAATCTGAGCTTTTAGTTAAGCTGTGGTGATACTCTAGATGACATACGAGAAGACTCGTCAAATATCCACGACTTAAGATGAGAAACAGCATGACTTCTTGTCATTTTAGGTGAACTTAGGAGCTAAGTCTCCTGGTTTTGATGTCGGCTTATTTTTAGCAGTGTGTGATGTCTGTTTTTTCTGGTTATTATCCCTGGACTCAATGTTACAATTATAGGTTGCACACGTTATTCAGCAGAAATGAGTATTTTTCACTTAGCAAACTGTACGTGAACACCTTTCTAAATGACTTGAGTGGGCTCAATTTGTGTTAGTTGTTTTGAATTTAAAATGGAATTTGAGGGAGATAACTGAAAGCATAAAATGGAAAAATGATTTTTATAGAAAAAAGGAAAGCAACATGTTTCTCTAAATGATTTCATGTCGCTTACTCTGAGAAAAACCATTTAACTACTGGAAGTTGCTATGGGGAGCATGCCACATT
This sequence comes from Cuniculus paca, assembly GCA_004365215.1. NCBI lineage: Eukaryota > Metazoa > Chordata > Mammalia > Rodentia > Cuniculidae > Cuniculus > Cuniculus paca. The sequence continues at coordinate 9,254 of RJWT010033499.1, forward strand.
TCTGTGGCATTACATTTTACTTTCTTATTTGCTTGCTTGAAGTTATGCTTTAAATGGTATCTGCATCTACATATCCATGTATCTATATACACACATATATACAGCTTTATCCAACTTTGAATTTTAAAAATTATATTATTCTGCTTTAGTGTAAGTGCCATTTCTTAGCGAGTGCCAACACGGTGAAACTTAGCTTTGATTATAATGTTCACCTTCCTGGAATCGGTCCATTACAACCATTGTGGAAGTTTCCTGTAAGTGTACTGATTCTTTGGCACCATAACGTGTTCTGTGTTTGTGCTGTGAGAGTGCTTTAAAGTTCAAGTCTCCTTAGCAAGAGGCTTGGTATTTCAGAAACTAAATTCTCTGTGGCTGAGTAATACAACTTAAATCTGCTTTATTCCTAATTCTGCTGGTTAGCATATTATTTTTCATTAATGTCATGGTATATATTAATTAAGAAGTATTATGAAAAGACTGCTAGAGAAAGAAATGAGCCTTAGGGTGACCATTTAAACTTTTTTATAACTCTGATGGATCAATATTCGTGGAGCTAGTGGTTAATTTCCACCATTAATTGTACTTACACCTATCATTATAAAATTTCATGGATTGAATATAGCTTAGAATTTTCATGCATGACAAAGCAGTAGAAATTCAAAGTAGTGGAAATTGAATATGAATACTTAATGGTAGAAATTAGTTACAAGGACTACATAAATGGGGAAAAGTAGAGGATCGATTGTAAGTTCTCAACATAATGAATGTTACTGCTCATTCTTAAGCATGAAGAGTGATTCCAAATCAGATTTATGTTTCTGATTTCACTCTTATCTCCATGCCCATGTCTACCGTCACCCAGATAATTTTTGGCTAAACCCAGAAATATTCTTCTCTCTTTATTTGTTACATTAGAAATTTCAGAGGAAATTCTTTTTATCCAGGAAAAAGAGAATCAGGCCAGTTTTGAGAAACTAAAAATAAAGCTATGCAAAATTGTTTTCAGAGTGGAATTCATTGGCATTTGTTTTTATGCATGACAGCCCCTTAGAATATAATATTGAATCAAACTGTGATTCTGACTTCAGCAATTCGTGAAGTTGGTTGAGGAATATTGACTATAGATTTTCTTACATTAAAAAGACCTAATTTCAATCCTTCTTGTATAATAATGGTAATGATGAAAACTGTGCTAAATTATTTTATATCTCTTTTCTCTTTAAATTCTTATTAACTACCTTTTTAAGTAGATAGAATTTGCTTCATTTAAAATGTAACATAGTGGGAAATGTCTTAACAATTTTTTCAAAATAAGAAAATTCCTTTAAGAAGAAAATTGTGACTCTCTGCAAAAATTTTCTGGTGAGGAGACTATGAGCTTTTGATCTCCCTGCATGCCTCCTCTCCCTCTCTTCTTTCAAGGGTTTCTTCTTGTAGCTGTTACCAAGACTTCAGGGTGAAAGCAAGATCAGGAAATATAGAAGGGTTTAACTGAGATAAAGGTGGTATGGAGTACAGGGAAGAAAGCAGTTGGAGAGCTTTCGATAGAGATGTGTGTGTGTGTATGTACATATATGCATGTATGTGTAGATTTGGGCCCTTGCCACAGTTGTAGCAAGTCTCTGTCCATCTATCTGGAGTTTTAAAGTTCGAGTACTGGCGAGAGCTAAGAAGCAGAGAAAGTAGAGGCTGAACCTCTCCAAGAACTCATAGCAAAAGAGATGGAGTTGCTTTGAACTTGCAGCTGCCAGTGAATTAGGGACTCATGTGTATTTCATTATGAATTTTGATTGGCAAGGAAATGTCCAGGGATAGCTCTCATATTACAGATTGAGAAACTGAGGGGAAGAAAAAACAGAAAAGAAATTGAGACTAAGTGCTTGCTTGAAGTCATTTAGTCAGGGACAAGGCTGGGATGAAAAACTGGATCTCTTTCAATACAGAATATTCGATTCTCTTCATTGCACTTTGCTGCCTTTCTAGAATAGTGTTTTTTTTTTTCAGCATGACACATGATAGAGTCCCCAGCAAACAAATTTTATGATTATGTCTATATTTACTAGCATTTCTAGTAATCTTCCATTTCTGCCCTTAGTAATTACATGTGTGAAATTTTTTAAATGATGTGTTTCAGAAAGTGAAAAGTGTGCTTACAAATATTTAATTTTATTGGATACTGTTATCATACCATAATAAAATGAAATTTTTAGGATATTTTATTTTATGCCCTAGTATCAGGTTATTAATAGGACATATGCTTATAATCTGTATACATTGTGTTTTGCAGTTCCTTTGTTTTCTGAGAGTTAGGAAGAAGTACATTGGCAGGTTTCTTGAATTGTATGAGACAGCTGTAGTAGGCTGAATAATGGTACCCCATAAAATATCCACATGCTAATCTTTCTTACTGAGTATGACCAAAAAGGATTTTACAGATGTGATTAAATTAAGGAATTTGACATGGGGAGATTATTCTGCTTATTGTGTACCATGCAGATAGGCTCTGAATGTAATCACATGTATTCTTATGAGGGATGGGGAGGAAGATTTGACACATCCAGAAGGGGAGAAGGCACTGTGACCGTTGAGCTGGACTGATGTGATTACAGCCCCTGGAAGCCGGAAATCTCAAGGAACCGGTTCTCCCATGAAGCCTTTGATGGGAACTTTGTCCTGCCAGTGCCTTGATGCCAGCCAGTAGCACTGATGATGGGCTTCTGGCCTCTGGAACTGTAAAAGCACTAAATTCTTTTGTTTTAAGGCACCAAGTTCATAGTGATTTATTTTAGCAGCTTTGGAAACTAATACAGCACCACAGAGAAATGTAAGACCCGAGTCGTCCTTAGTTCATGAAAAAACAAAACAAAACAAAACAAAACAGAACTAACCAAAAAACTCAGTGGAGTAATGTAGGCTTTTCCCTCCAAGCCAGGCTACTCATTGCCTAGGTAAAATTCACATCTTGCTAAAATGAAATCTCCAGACATCTAGGATCCTTTCCATCTGAGAAAAGTGACTTTGATGGGGAACCAGAGGCAGTAGTTCAGGGACTCTTGGCAGCAGGAATATGGCTTCTGTCTCCTACACAAAAATAGAATTGGTCAAGCCAGGTGCAGTGGCGCATGCCTGTAATCCCAGCAGTTGGGAGGCTGAAGCAGGAAGATTGCTATGAGTTTGAGGCCAGCCTGGGCTAGACAGTAAGTTCAAGGCCAGTCTGAACTACATAGGGAGACTCTGTCTCAAAAACAAAGCAAAGCAAAACAAAACAAAACAAATTGATCAAAAGAAGAGATCAATATTGTGGATTTGGTTATATATTTTTTAAAATTGAAATAACAGCATACAAGCATATAGGCTACTTAATAGAATTTTTCTCTTTGAACCTACTAAGCTAAGAAAAATAATAAAAGACAGCATCTTCCCCAGAATTTTTTTAAAAATTCTGCTTTTGGACTAGATCCAGATTACATCTTAGCTCTTATTTCTTATTTTAATTCAAATAAGCAAAACAAGGAAACTATAACAGTGCTTTGTATTATGCAAATGAAATTGTTAGTGATTATGTTTAATTGATTATTAGAGATTTCCTATTACTTAGGTGTGCAATTAACTACATCCATCTAATGACTGAAAATTTTTATACATTTTTGCTTGTTATGCAGTGCTTTGAAAAATAAAATTATTCTTTCATTTTCAAATACCAAGATTCTTAATCTATATACATATATCAAATATACCTATAAGTCTTTGAAAGTTATTTAGTAAGAAAATATCCCCTTAAAAACAAAGTTGGTCTATTGATACAGTGTTTAATTTGAAGGTCACTCATATTTTGAATGGGAAATCAACTTGTAAGTATTTTTTTTCCGTTCAGTAGCTACAGTAGAAGTTGACTTCCTGTCCCTTCATAAAGCTAAAATTCTCAATGAGCAGCATTTTCTTTAGAATGCAGCAGCCACTACCAAAACAAGCCTCTTCAGCTGGTGAGAAGTTGTGTGCCCTGATTAGCAAGGCAGTCATACTCGGCTTCGAGCATTTTAAAATCAAGCTGAGGCCCTGCTTCTGTTGTTGGGTAATGAGTATTTTGCAGAGTCCTTTCAAAACTAAACTGAATTGTTCCCTTGCTAGTTTCAGTACATCTGAGTGAGGTGATTATGGTTTCTTAAAAAGCACTTCAGGACTTGCAGAAAATTTATCTATTTGAAAAAAGATTTCACCCCCATCTGGTGATAAAATTTAAAATCTTGAATATTTTGAGAGCACCCTAGCAAGGGGTTTAAAATTATCTGAAAATCCTCCCTTTGATCCCAGGTACACAGAGTCTAAAAACCCATCAGCGCCTCCAGGCAGCGTTCTGCTTCCTGAGCTGCTGCTTGTGCAGAAAATTTTGCATAGTAAATTCTTTAAAACTTTGGTATTCAGAAAAAAATGTTAAGTCCAGAGGAAGCCAAACAGCTCTGAAAAGAGGTCAAGTTTTCATGATGCCAGGGTACTTGTTATATAGACACAAAGACAGCCTAGTTCATTATATATGACCTTATACTGCTGGGACACTTGAGGCTCTTTTGTGCATCTGGTGGAATGTCTAAGGGGCTCTCAGAGCAGTGAGAGCATGGGGTGGAAATGGGGGAAGCTCT
>RJWT010033500.1:0-13887 GCA_004365215.1 Cuniculus paca
GTGTCCTAACCTTAAAAATGAGTCAGACACTTCCACTGTGCACAAGTACATGTTAAAAAAGTACCTCAAACAAGTTCACACAGTGGAATCCCTAACTAGTAAGGGATTCATGCTGAGCAGGAGGGGTGGGAAAGACTGCCGCTGCTGTGGCTTAGCAGGAAAGTCGCCTCCTGCAAGGGCTCTGCCTACAACACTCCTGAGGGCGTCACCAGCACATGTGGTTAGAGGCAAGATTCTGGGTATGGTATTTTGCTGCATTGTAATAACCACTTCACTATGTATAGATATATTAAAATGTCATAAATATCCACAGTTGAAAAATTAAAATGGAGTAAAGCAAAAATAGAAGTACTTAATAAGCCTGTGCAGGGATTTCAGAAACCATCCCTGGGAGCCATTCTCGGGTCTTTGCTGTCACCACCTGCAACCCCCATGACCAGGGAGAAAGAGCACTGGCACCGAGGAATTGCGGAAGGAGGGCCTGAAGATACCTAAGAAACTAAGGCAGTTCCTTGACCATCAACTTGGCACGTCCTCGCTCCCTGGTGGCACCTGTCCTTTCCTGCCTTCCACACATCCCCGCTTGCTGAACACGGGCTGGTCTTCACCACAGTGTGAATTTTACATGCCTTGGTCACCATGGTAACCCTCCCTTACATCACAAGTGTGCCTCGTGGGGAAGAAAGGCCAGAAAGAACAATCTGTCTCAAGGCATCTCCTAGTGACCACGCCAGAGGTAACAATAGAGACAGTTTAACCCAGCACATGCCCAGAGCAACTGTGCTACAGTGCCTGACCCTTTGGATTCAGGTTGAAATCTTCCAAAAAGTAATTAAATTTATTAGCATTTCTATCCAAAATAAGGCTAACAAGCAATTTGATAACAATATAACAATCTTAGTTATAAAACTTCTAAAATATTTAGCTGAAAGACTAATAGATCGTTAAATATAAGAGAATATTAAGGAAAAAAACACCATAGAAAAATTAAAATGAAGAAATATATTGAATTAACATTTTAAAGGCATATTCTTTTATATCATTATTTTCCAAAATTATATCATCAGGTTAGTTTTCACGTCTTCTAATGAACCTATCTCACTCACAATTATGTTTTAGAGACAAATCACTGTGCTCAATTTGCTTTCTGTGATTCTGTATTTTGGCTTACATCTTTAGTTGATTTGACAATGATCTTGTGATTTGGAACCCTTCTAGACAGATTTTCTGATACGTGTTGAGTTGCATTTTGTAAACCTCTTCTTGAGACTTCATTTTAGATAGTTCAGTTTCCAGACATTTAATTTTTACTTCCATCTGACTTCTTGTTTCTGCTTGTATCTAAACAAATGGAAAGGATATGTTTTTTAAAATAATTACAACTCAAATCATCATTGTGTTATTTCTTTCCTTCAGGATTTTTAAAAAAATTGAACTCAGGGCCTGGCACATGCTGGGCCAGTAGTCTACCACTGAGCTACCTGCCCAGCCCTGCTGCTTCCTTTCGTTTTAAGTTAGGGATTCAGGGAACAATTTTAAAGATATGGGGAAAGCCGGGCGTGGTGGCTCACACCTGTAATCCCAGCACTCGGGAGGCTGAGACAGGTGGATCATTGTGAGTTTGAGACCAGCCTGGGCTACAAAGTGAGCTCAAGGCCGGCCTGAACGGCATAGTGAGACCCTGTCTCAAAAACACCAGGGCCAGGGATCTAGCTCAGCAGCCTAAGCGCCTGCCTGGTAAGCGCAAGGTCGTGAGTTCAATCCCCGGTGCAACAAAAAAAAAAAAAAATAAAAAAAAATAAAGATATGGGGAAAAAAAAGGCTCCACCATGGGGCCTGGGAAGAGACTCAGCAAGAACACAAACCATGCCTTCCCATGAGCCAGCTGGTGTGCAGGCTGGGAAATCAGAAAAGCACCTCTCCCTAACCCAGTAAGCAACTGAGGTGGAAAGAACAGCCCAATGCTTGTGTTATTCGGTTGACCCTGCAGGCCTGGGGCTGCTGGTCTGGGTATCTACTTGGAGGATGGCAGTGTGCACTGTGGCATCTGTGGGGGATTTCCTCCTGTCTCGTTTTTAAAATCCAATGTTTTGTTCCATTCTACTGTTGTATTTTATTCCTGTTTCTGGTAACCTGAGCAACTATTTTGAAGATAACAATATGCAGTATGACAACCATTGTTAAATTCCTGTCTCTTGTTTGGAAACCTATATAGCTGCTGTTGTTTTGCTTTTCTTGATGTTGTTTTTTAGCTTTGTTCGCTTCTTGATTTTTCGTTTTTTTTTTCTCTTTAAAAAAAAAAAAGATGGAAAAAAGATGCCAGGGTTAAAAGTACTTGTAATTAATATCAACTGTCAAATATGAATTTGAAAAGATTGAAATCATCATCTCCTCTGCCGCCAGGCATGCTGAGAGCCCACAGTCTTGTGCCTGGTATGCAGCTGCTTTACTGCCGAGCTCTATCTTCAGCTCCAAATCACCCTTAGGTTCGTGTTCACGTAATCTGATTAATCATCAAAGAATAACAGAATCATTTCCAATATTTAAAAGTTGAACAATATAACCTAAAAACAATTCAAGAGAATGGTACAATTTGTACATCACATTGTTTCCTTTTCTTCCTGGGTATTGTTTTATGCCAAGAAGTCTTAGAAGTCAAATGATCCTCTAATGAAAATCATTACTGCGAAAGATCAATTTATTTATGGAAACGGAAATATTTAAAGAGAAAAAGAGATACTCTCTTCCCTCTAGAAATCTGTAAGCAAACTGCTGTGACACAAGTAGAGGAATCATATATAATATACACATCCAAATTTCAGTGAGATAAAGCAAAGCATGTTACACATAAAAAACTAACCTGTAAAAACTGATGGACTTGTTTTAATTTTTCTGCTAAGTCTTGTTTTACTCTTTCTTCAATCTCCTGTTTATGTTGTTGTACTTTGTCATGTTCTATCACATTTTTTTCTATGTAACATCTGAGGGTTACTACTTCTTGTTCCATCTTCTTTTTATTGTTTTGTAGTTTTAGACATTTCTTTTCTATATTTTTCAGAGACAATAACTCCTGCAGAAGAAATAGCCTTTTTAAATCCAGGTACAGACCTTTTTCACTGGCATCACTTTTCCTTTTTAAAATCCAAACAGCAGGCACACCCCTCTGGGAGAGGTCATCTGTATAAGGACCTAGTATTCATTCTTTTTTTTTTTTGCGGCACTGGGGATTGAACTCACGACCTTGCGCTTGCCGGGCAGGCGCTTAGACCGCTGAGCTAGATCCCCAGCCCTGTTTTTGAGACAGGGTCTCACTATGCTGTTCAGGCTGGCCTTGAGCTCACTTTGTAGCCCAGGCTGGTCTCGAACTCACAACGATCCACCTGTTTCAGCCTCCCGAGTGCTGGGATTACAGGCGTGAGCCACCACGCCCGTCTCTAGTATTCATTCTTGATGAGGAACACAGCTTATAATATAACTCGCTCCCATAACTGCACTGTAAGGCTTATGTTAGAAAAGAAATTTGTAATTCTATATCAAATAACTACAGAAATTTCTTGGAATTTTAAAAATTATTTTAACATAAATAATTTCTGTGGTAATGCAGTGACCCAAACACATAGTTAGACATGCAGGCCAAGAAACATGATTCACAGGAGCTAAAAGGTGGAAATGACCTACATGACCATCAATGAATGATGGATAAATAGAATGTGGTACAAATAAAACCTCAGTTTTAGACTATGACAATCTTTCATACTAAAATTCTACCACTAAAAGCATTAATTTTGTGAATTCAGTAAAAGGTAGTATCAGTATGTATGTAACAAATATTTTAACGAGACTTTTCATATTGCCTAAGATTCCTGTATGCTACTACTAGAGAAATATAAATTTCTTTTTTTTTTTTTTTTTGTGGCACCAGGGATAGAACTTGAGACCTCGTGCTTGCCAGGTAGGCACTTAGGCCACTGAGCTAAATTCCTGGCTATAAATTTCTTTTTAAGATGACAAATTACTCAGGCTGACTTACCATATTTGTACTCAATAGGTTTTTCTGAAGCTCTTGATTTTCTTTTGTTTGTTTTTCTATTATAACTTTTAACTTGGAATTTTCAAGTTCAAGCCTAAAATGTATTTTAAAAATTACTTTTGCACATCGATTTAAAAAAATACCACTTAATTTCTGAGCAAACATCTGAAACAATAATTATATACATTATTAAATGTTTGAAAAGGAGATGATTTGGTAACTATCATTTTCGAGCACATTTTATGAATAATATGCAAAATTTAGGAATAATGTATAAAAATTATGCATTACTTTTTTTTTATGGTCCTGGGGATTGAACCCAAGGCCTCAACCACACAAAGCTTATATCTACCACTGAACTCCAGCCTAAACCCTACATTATGGATTTCAAATAACTTTCAGATAAATTTTTTTGTGGCTTAACCCAGATGTATTTATATCATAACTGATATTATTCTCATGCCACACAGTTCACATGCTTTATAAATACTCAAGTTATTTTATATGTTGCTTTAAATTATATTTTTGTAGGCAATCTTACTCAGCACTTCGTGCAGCCCCTTTGTGTTGACCATGTGCTTCTTGCAACTGAAACAAAGAATAAAAAAATTACTAATAATTTGTATAAATCTGCCTGTTTTTTTTTTAGTGATAAATTATATGGGAACACAATACTCCTTTATCTGCATGGTAAGCAACTTCTGTGCTGTAACTGCAGACTTAACTGAATAGTTCTATAGGGTTCTGATGGCTGAGAAAGACTTTGAAAATTAAGACTAACACCAGAATCTTGGAAATGTAGATTGTGTTGTCACCAGTCTTTTTCTGAACAGCAAGTGTTTTATGTTAATTTTTAAAACTTTTTTGTTTTATGTTAATTTAAATTACATTCCCATAAGTCATAATTCTCTGTAAGGAGCAATGGCATTTCCAAATATAATAACATGATCCATACATTTTTTTTTGGTGGGGAGGACTTAATTCAATAGCTGCATTATATTGTAATCTTCTGATCCCCATCATTCCAGTCAGAAAGCTGGAAGGCTCTCCAAACCTATCCAGGTCCTTCCTGCTTTACCCCTCAACAGCAGCTGTGACAGTCGCCGTGACCTCCATCTGCTCCTCCTGCCCCACTTTGCTTCCAGAGGCAGCAGCCACTGCTGCTTAGTCCTGCTTCTTTCTGTTCATCATTTGAAACTCAGCTCCTTAGATCTCAAGACTTCCACTCAGGTTGCCCAATCCATATTTCCAGGCCTCACCTCCTGAATCCTTGAATTCACACCTCACAGTTGACAACAGTGTAAGTCCTGCTTGGTGTAGGTTATAACTGTAGACAGCTAATGCCATACACTCTGTATTGATTCTTGTTGAAGTTAACTTTCAGTACAGTAATTTTCTGATCTTGAGGGAAGCAAGGCCTTCCATTTAGGATGCTGACCAGCAACTGTCTCCTGTTTTCCTTTATAATGCTAGACTTTTCCATGGGGTCAGATTATCAGATTTTTTCATGATATTCTTTCTTAAAATACTAATTTTATTGGTACGTTTTAGATATACATAATTATAGGGAGGGAGCCTTTGAAGCTGAAGATTGATCACATGTGTGGGGCTAAAGTAAGCCCAGTCCTGAAAACACAGAGAGCCCAAAACAAGCCATGAAAACAAGTTATTCCAGCTCCAAGAAGGGGAGGGGCCCAGGCCAGCCAGGCAAACAAGGTGCTAGGCAGTGGCCTTGAAACTGACATTCTTTTTCTGGAGTGTATGGAGTATATAAATAAATGTGCCACAGAGGTTGAGCAGTTCTTTTCCTCCCATCAGGAGGATAAGGGCTCCACCTGACCCTAGCTTTGGTCCCTTCTTTATTTTCTTATCCTCTTGCCATCCTTCCCCCCAGGGACATCCAGAGCTGCAGCTGGTCGCTACACATAGTGATCACATTCATTGGAGGAAGGTTGTACATGTACATGATATTTCTTCTTTTTTCTCCAGATCCCCCCTCCTCCCTTCAACCGCTCTTCCCCTCATAGTTACAAAAGCTTTGTTTCCATTTTCTTCCTTTTCTTTTCCCTTCCTTCCTTTGTCTCTTCTCTGCAACTTGTTCACTTCCCATTTAAATATTTTTTTTCCTCTTTCCCAATATCTGTTATATATTTTGGTCCTTATTTACCCTTTTTCACCCACTAGAGAAACAATATGATATTTAAACATGTGTTGGATTTATTTCATCTGAGAGTAAAGGTTCTTTTTTTTCCTTCCTTCCCTTCCCTCTCCCTAGTTCCCCCTTCTTTTTAACAATTTCTTCCATTTCGTGATACTTTTAATACAGGTTGTTCCTTATGTACACATTTGGTATCTCATGGCAGAGAAATGATGCAATATTTGCATGTGTAAGTCTGATTTATTTCACTTAAGAGTATGTTCTCAGGGTGCGTCTGTTTACCTACAAATGTCTCAAGTTTATGCTTCTTTACAGTTGAGTAGTATTCCACTGTATAAAAAAAAACGCACATCTTTATTCATTACTTGGTTGATGGGCATTTTGGTGTTTCCAAGATTTAGCCACTACAAACTGTATTACTATAAACATAGGAGTGTATGTATCACTGTGGTATGATGTTTCTAATTCTTTCAGGAAGATACCAAGAAGGGGAATGGCTGGCTCAATTGAGATCTCCAATCCTAGTTTTTCTAGTAATCGCCACATTAATTTCCACAATGATTGCACCAGACTATGCTCCCACCAAAAGTGCTTTTTCCCCACAGCCCTTCAAGCATTTGTTGTTGGTTGATTTTGTTTTTTTATTTCTTGATAATAGCCCTCTCTCTAGGGGTGAGATGAAATCTCAGCATTGTCTTAATTTGCATCCCTTGAATGACCAGTAATGTTGAACATTTTTTCATATATTTATTTGCATTTGTAGTTCTTCCTCTGAGAAGTGAAAGTTTATCTCAGATGCCCATTTCTGGATTGGGTCTTTAAATCGGGGAGGGGGGGTCTGATTTTTCTCAATTCTTTTTGTTTTATATGTAAGTCCACACTTTGAGTTGTCTTTCCTGTGCAAAAACTTGTTAACAGGATGTGGTCTCAGTTGTTCTTTGTAGTATTTTCTGTACAATTGGGGTTTTGTTCATGAGATGTCTGCCTACACCTATGTCTTCAAGAGTTCTATCTTTTCTCTCTTCCAGAAGATGTAGTGTTGCTGTTTTAATGTTTTGATCTTTGATTCACTTTGATTTTAGTGCCTAGTGATAGACACGAGTCCAGTTTTAGTCTTCAGCATGTGGAAAGCCAGTTTTTCCAGCATTATTTATTGAAGAGTCTATCTTTCTTCCAGTGAATGTGCTTGTTCCTTTGTCAAAGATGAGGTGGCTGAATGTGTTTGAGGTTGTTTATACATCTTCTTTTTTTTTTTTTTGCGGCACCGGGGATTGAACTCATGACCTTGCGCTTGCCAGGCAGGCGCTTAGACCGCTGAGCTAGATCCCCAGCCCTGGTGTTTTTGAGACAGGGTCTCACTATGCTGTTCAGGCTGGCCTTGAGCTCACTTTGTAGCCCAGGCTGGTCTTGAACTCACAACTATCCGCCTGTCTCAGCCTCCCGAGTGCTGGGATTACACGAGTGAGCCACCATGCCAGGCTGTTTATACATCTAATTTGTTCCATAGATCCTCAAGTGTGCTTTATTGTCAGTACCATACTATTTTTTATCATATTAGCTTTGTAGTATAATTTCAAGTCTGGGATTGTGATGCTCCCTGCCTTGTCTTTGTTGCCTAGCATTGTTGTTGTTTTTCTATTTTTTTTTATTTTAAAGAGAATAAAACAGAATGAAACAAAATAGAGTAGAACAAAACAAAGCAGATCAGAACAGAACAATGCAAGCAATATAGGACTTCAAAACAAGACAACAGGAAATCAGCAATGGCTACCATCGTCTCTCGTTTTCTTCAAAATAGTTGTTCATACTTTCACACACAATAAATTAAAACAAACCTAAATAGTATAATACCAATCAAAACAAAAGAATGAAAGCATTACAGGCTTTCAAACCAGATAGTAAGGAATCACCAATGGTTACCATAATGTCTCATTTTCTTCAAGATAGTCGTTCATGTTTTTGCTTTTCTAGATCTCTTTGGTTTCCAAATGAATTTTAGCACTGTTTTCTCTGCTTCTGTGAGGTATGCTAATGGTATTTTGATTGAGATTACATTAAATCTGTATACCAATTTGGGGAGTATGGCCATTTTTCACTATGTTGGTTCTCCCTATCTATGAGCAATGGATATCTTTTCCATTTTCTGATATAGTCTTTACTCTTCTTTTACAGAGTATTATAATTTTCAATGTATAGGTTTTTTAGTTCCTTTACTAGATCAATTCCTAAGTATTTCATATTTTTGGCATGATATTGCAAAGGGTGTGGTTTCTTTAACTTCTGTCTCACTGAATTTGTGTGCAGAAATGTTATTGATTTTTGGGTCTTGACTTTGTATCCAGTTATACTTCTGAACTTGGTTAATAAATCTATAAGTTTTTGGTTGTGTTTTTGGGGTATTCTTGTAGAGTATCTTGTCATCTGCAAATAATGATCATTTAATTTCTCCCTTTCCTATTCTTATTCCTTTTATTTCTCTTGTGTAGTTCTAGCTAATATTTCCAGAACTATATTGAATATGAATGGTAATGGTGGACATCTTGTCTTGTTCCTGAATTTAGAGTGAAAGCTGTTTTTGGCCATTTAGTATGATGTTTGCTCTTGGATTGTCATAGATGGCTTTTATCAGATTGAGATAAAAATCATATATTCCAATTTTATGTAATTTTTTGTAATCATGACTGGGTGTTGGACATTGTCAAAAGATTTTTCTGCATCTATTGAGATGATCATAAGATTTCTGTCTTTGTCTCCATTGATACGGTGTATTACATTTGTTGAATTGTGCCTGGTGAACCATCCCTACATTCCTGGGATAAATCTTACCTGGTCATGGTGTATAATCTTTTTGATGATTTGCTGCATTTTATTTGCCAGAATCTCAGAGAGGATTTTTGGCCTGTAGTTTGTTTTTTTGGTTGGTTTTGCTCTGATTTTGGTATCAGGATAATGCTTTCCTCCAGGAATGACTCTGGGAGTATCGCTTCCCTTTCAATTTCATTAAACAGTTTCAGCAGTAGTGGCATTATAGCGTCTATAAATTTCTGGTAAAATTCAAGGAAAAAATTCTCCAATTGATATTAGTACAAACCTTCCTTTTCTATGAACTAAGATGCTAGTAGTCTAACTAACTTGCATGATCTTCTGGACTTCTGAAGATCCACTGTTGGAAGCCACTGAAGCTGGAATTGAACACATGTGCAGGGCTGTGGCGTGGCCAGGGCATGGCTGACCCAAGAACAAAGAGATGCCTCAAAGGGCAAGATAAGGCCACAGCAGAGGACACCTGGCTCTAACCCCAATTAACAAGATAGGGACTGCAGCCGAAGGCACCTCACTCCTGTTACTTCCTAACACAAATGTTATCGCGGAGATAAGACAGTTCTTTTAAATTAGCATAAAATACCACTTGGAGAAATTGTTGAGGTGACTCTCCTGTGCTCAGATCCCATCCTTTCCTCAGTATCCCATCTCCTTTTTTTGAAGACCTAATAAATATGGGCCACCCAGAGAAGCTCGTTGTCTCAGCCCCCAGAGTCTCAAACTCTGTTAGAGGGTTTTGACTCTCCTGGAACCCTAAAATCATACCACTTGTCTCATTTATTTAAGCCTTCACCGTACACTCATTTGGGAGATTGGGGAGCTTGGCCAGGTCCCTGATAATCCAATGTGTTTTTTTCCCTTTTAATAATTGCTTGAATTTGAGTATTTTCTTCCCTCTTTTTGATGAGGTTGGCTAAGGCTCAATTTTATTTAAACTTTCAAAGAATTGTCTTTGTGATTCATTGATTATAAATATATTTTTAGTCTCAATTGCATTAATTTCTGCTGTTATCTTTATAATTTGTTTCTCCTTTCAAGCTTTGGGTTTGATTTGCTCTTTTTTCTAGAAGTTTGATGTTCAACATTAGGGTGTATATTTGAGCTCATTCTGTTTTGTTAGAATGTTAGAATTCATCATTATAAATTTCCTCTTAGAATTGCTTTCATTGCATATCATAAGTTCCAGTATGTTGTATCGGCATTATCATTTAATTGTTGATACTAGTTTCTCCTTTAATTATCTGTGTGACCCACTGGTTGTTTAGGCAGGTGTTAATTTCCATGTGTTTTTGTACTTTTTGTGATTTCTTTTGTTGTTGATTTCCAATTGCATTGCACTATAGTCAGGTAATATACATGGGATGATTTCAATTCCTCTTCATTTACTTAAGCATGTTCTATAAGCTAGTATATGGTCTGTTCTGCAGAACATTTCATATACAGTTGAGAAAAATCTGTATTCTGATGTATTGTGGAACACTCTGTAGACATCTTCTAAGTCCATTTGTTCACAGGTTTGGTTTAGTTCTGATATTTCTTTGAGTTTTTGTCTGGTTGATCTATTTGTGACAGTGGGATATTAAGGTCTCCCATTAGAATTGTGTTGGTGCTTGATTTTTCATGTCTGTTAGTATTTGTTTCATGTATCTTGGTGCAGTGGTATTTAGTACACATATGTTTATGATTGTTACCTCTTGTTCTTGGGGTTTGCTCTTAACAAGTATGTAGTGATTTTGTCTTTTTTGATCAGTCTTGGCTTAAAGTTCACACTGTTTGCAAATAGAATAGCTACTCCTGCTTTTTTCTGAGTTTCTGTGGCCTGGTGAATTTTCTTCCATTCTTTGACTTTCAGTCTATGAAATTCTTTTTTATTTAAATGTGTTTCTTGAATGCAGCATATTGTTGGATCTTGCTTCTTCATCCATTCTGACAGTCTGTTTCTTTTGGTGAATTGAGATCATTTACATTGATGGTTGTAATTGCCATGTATTTGCTTATCCTCATATTATTTTCCTATTGTTGGTACCCTGTCTCCCTTCTGATTAATTGCTTTCCCTGCCTAGTTCCTTCTTTTGTTGGAATTTTGGCTTTACCTTTTTCTAAAATATCCTTCCAAGCATTCTGAAGAGCTGGTTTCGTGGCCATGAATTTCTTCAGTTGTTGTCTTGGAAATATCTTATTTCTGTATTAATTTTGACAGTTTAGCAGGGGTATATCAATCTAGGTTGGAAGTTGATTTCTTTCAATATTTGAAATACTTCATTCCAAGCTCTCCTTGATTTGAAGATTTGTAATTCTGATGTGATTTCCTTTACAGGTGATTGTTTTTTCTCTAGCAGATTTTAATATTATATTCTTGTTCTGAGTTTCTGGGATCTTATTATATGCTTTGGTGTATTTGTTTTGGTCATGGCTGATTGGAGTTCTATAAGTCTCCACTTACTTGTATGTCATATTCTTTATCCATGTTTGGAAAGTTTTCTGACATTACTTCTGTGCAGAAATTTTTAATGACATTTGGGCTATTTGTGGCTTTTTCATTAACTCCACTTATTTCTTTGCTTTATCTTGCAGCTGTTGGATTGATTTTCCATGGCCACTTATTAGGTTTGAGATATAGTTCATGCCATGGTCACTAACTACAATCCTGTCTTCCAGATCTGATATTCTATCTTTGCTGTCATTCAATCTATTGCATATACTTTCAATGAAATATTTAATCTAGATACCTATTTGGATCTGTTTCATGGCTTCCATTTCTTTCCTACATTGGGCATTCATGGTTTGCATCATTTTCCCAAGTACCTATATTTTTTAACGGGTGTCTACTCTAGATTTGTTGGGCATGTATTTCATTTTGATCATTTATTTTTACCTGAGAGATAATTTTTCTCTATTTTCTCTATTCATTTTTTTCACTTCTGCTGCTATAATTTCAGAAAGATCCAATGTGTGGCTTCTGATTTCCTCTATTTCATTGTGCTCTGAACTTGCCCTGAGTGGGCTGGGTGGTCTGGGATTGCATTTTTCTTCTGCCTCATGTCATTTTCTATGTTTCATTTTCTGTGTTGTTGCTTGTAGATTTCCTATGGTAGACAGCTTTATCACTAGCATTGATGCTTCCCTAGGAAATGTCTCTTCCTCCAAGATGTCTTCTAGGGTCTTTCCCAAGAACCTACCTTCTCAATTTATTAAGGAAGAGAAGTTAATATTTATGTGGATCAGATCCCATCCTTTGCCACTAGACTATGGTGATGGGTTATTACCCCAGACAATCACAATGTTGTCATATGAGGGAGAAAAACTTACAACATATATGATTTTTTTATGTATGACATTCTTGCTAAAGTAGTACAATTAGCAATAACACTATCATCAAGCACAGTCTAGTAACTGACAAACTATGGTAACTATCAATTTGGTATCTTTAACCTTAGCAGCAGGCTATACAAGTTATATAACAAAATCCAACACATACCAGGAGTTCATAATGAGCTTCCTCTTGTCAAATTGATTTTACCATGTTTGGTGGACAAAGCAAAAGAGACTAATGAGGAGAAATGTAGTAGAAGCAAGGTTTTAAGGTTAAGAATGATTACCTGATTTTTTGGAAGACTGGAGAACAGTGCAGAAAAGAGAAGGAAAGCAAAAGAATATTGAAGCAAACCAGAAAAAGAGATGATATTCATTCACATGAAAGTACCATAAAATAAAAAGAGAGAGTTGTGGGAAGAGAGAAAGATGAGTAGAACAAAAGAAAAATACAGGTAAGAAATTTAATTAGTCAAAAGAAAAACCAGTTAGAAACCAAGAAGAAACAAACAAACACAACAGGACATGCAAAAAACAAAAAACCCAGAACAAGAACAACAAAAATCCCCTGCCCTAATCAGCCTGAAAAAGCAAAGCCAATCAGAGAAAAAGATAAAATTCCTCTGATGTGCACAATTCTGTGGTAGTGTACAAGTCAGATCCCAGAAATGTGCTTGTAACCCTGCTAAGTTTGCAGTAGAATTTGTGCTGGGTGAGGTGCTGACTGATCTTGTCCTCTCAATGTGATTGCTGGTCTCCAGCTGACAGTATTTTGGGTGTCCACTTGTCCTTACTGTGTTTGTCTCTATGGTGCTGTCTCGGTTGCTGTCATCCTTTTGGGTAGGGAGAGCCTGAGATTGCTCCCAGACCCATGTACAGTTGTCTCCTTCCACATCTTGCACAGCTTCCTCTGTTCCACATTACTAGCACCTCTCATCTGTTAAGCACTGGGCAGGGGGAGTGCCCTTGTCCTGAAGTAGGACAAGGAGGCTTGCCTGCTTGTGCCTCAAGTGTCAAGGCTAGACCAGATCTTTGTATTTAGGGCTAAGAGTGACTTTTGGTAACCATCAGAGCAAAGTCTGGGTGGGTCCATCTCCTACTTCTCAGTAGATTTCCCCATCCTGCTTCCCAAGTGCCAGCAGTCTACTGTGACTGAATGACCCTTTCATTATTTCACTCTGGGGCTTTAGTGTAAAGCAATGCAGGCCTGCTCTTCTGCTGGGATTCACTCTCTTCCCTTGGAGTAAAATGATGGCCCCTCCTGCCCACTTCTGTTCTGCTTGTCTGCGTGCTGAAGAACAGCACCACTGCACCTCACTCACCAAGTGCTGGTTTTGTTGGGGGCTCTCAAGATAGGGTCCCACTGCCTGCAGTGGTGGTGGCAGCGGTATGCTGCTTGCTGGTGGCCGGAGGCACACTCCACTGTTTGTTTTGCTTTGAATAATTTCAAACCTGCTGAAGTCTTGTTCTGAGGTTTCTTTCAGAGGTACATTCAACTGTACTGTTTGGAGGCTTGAGACAGATACAATTCTTCTCAATTCAGACAAAATTGTGTATACAAAAA
>RJWT010033501.1:0-13894 GCA_004365215.1 Cuniculus paca
TGAGGACTGACGGAAACGCTGGCTCTGCACCCGTGGTATTCCAGACACCTGGGGTTCAGGCCTGCCCTGTGTGGGAGCCGGGGTGGTGTCAGGCCCATGGGGGTGCCGCTCCCATGGTGCAAGTCCTTATGGGAAGACAGGCCCAGGGTCCTTGAGATCTTCTACTTCAAGGGGCCCCAGGACGTGGCCCACAATCACCACTGTGAAGCGAAGAGCTGAGGAGGACATTTCCTGTGCTGGAATCTCGTCGTTCAAGACTGTGAGGCGTGAGTGAAGGGGTTTTCAAGGGAATTAACAGGCTCTAGATAGACTCTAGAACAGGATTTGGAAGGGGATCTATTTAAGAAACAGCATCTGTGATTTCTAAGAAACAGCATCTGTGATATTAAGTAAAATTTATAACTAAAGAATATGTTAACATCTGAGCCCCCTAAAGGGAGAAAAAAATTAGACTTGTACACCTTTTTATTTATTTTTTTTGGTACCAGGAATTGAACTCAGGACCTCACACTTGCCAGGCAGGTGCTATGCCACTGAGCTATATCCCCAGCCCACACGTGTGTGCCCTTAATGAGTGCATCACATGGGTCTACTTGGAAGAGGGTGCCCTGCCTGTGTGGCTGGCAAAGTGGGGTGCGAGTGAGGTCTTGCCTGTGAGACGGGGCCTGGACAAAGCATGAGCCGCTGGGGTGTCCCTTGCTTGGGGACAAAGGCACAGTGTGTCCTTCAGCGCTGAGGTGGGCTGTCCCTGCAAGGCTTTGGGGACAGACGCTACGTACAACGCATCGGCCGCATGTTTAACCGCAGCACGTTTATCGGGTGCTGGCTGCACCCTGAATAATCTCTGTAATGCTGAGTGTCAGTGCCCCTCCATGCAGGGCCGCAGGAATCCGTTTTGAGATTCGTCTTCTTCCAGATGGAGGAGCAGGCAGAACTGTCAAAGCAAAAGGGAATCCAGTCTTCTATAACAAGGTTTGACTCCCGAAGGCCCTGTTTTAGCAGACTTGGCGACCTCCATTTTTTTTCTAACTAGACATCCATGGGCCTGATTCATCATGAAGATTTGTAAGTGCCAAACACTTTATTTAATCTTAATTTACTTTTAAAAATCTTAATTTATTAGCCATGGTATCTGAGATTAATGCTCACTGTGGGACACTTGAGGACACTTAGCCCCACAGCTGTGGGGATTCAGGCAAAGCCACGGATCAAGGGAGTCCTAGCTACCCACCCCCTTTAAAACCCTGTGTTCGGCATAACTAGCTAGCTTCGTGTGTTTAATGATTTCCACCTGCCCTACCATGGGCCTTATTGGAAGAGATCAGAGTCGGAAAGCTTACAGAGAGACTGTGGGGGAAAGTGTAAATGTGGAGACGCAGATGGCGGCTTTAAAAGCTGCACCAATGGCACAAGCTTAGGCAGAAGGCAGAACACACCGCTCTCCCTTTAGGAGCCTGGTCTGCAGGGATCGGCAGGCACTCCTTAGCTGGGGGAAGGACAGGAGTTTGGAAAAATGACAGCCCACAGCCTGGTGGTGAGTTTATGAAGGCACAGACACCCGGCTGGGGACTCCAAGCCACAGCCTCACGTGCAGAGCGCGGCTCACCCGGGCCCCAGCATGGAGTGGGCGACGGTGCCATCCAAGGAACAGAACTGCAGGTCGGCCACGCAAGGAGGCTGAGCGCCGCAGACGACGGAAGAGTGTCTCTCAGGGAAGCGAATGGTGAAGCAGAGCGACAAGCAGGACAGGAGACAGCAGAGAGCCGGGCATTGAACACCACAAGTGAGGTGGGTGGGCTTCCCTGTGAGGGAGCTGGGGCTGAAGAGGGGGCCCGAACCCCAAAACAGAAGTGAGACATTAATGCTGCAAGGGTGAGCCGCCTGGGCTTGGGGTGTCTTTCACACACCCTAAAATAAGAAAGGAGTTGTGTTGAATTTCCTTCTGACATAATAGATTGTAGAATGCACACCCATCTTGGGCGAAGCTGTTTACATCTGTTTGTTTAACAACAGCAAAATAGAAGCTCGGTAGAGGATCGCACTGCGATCCAAGAGCTCTGGCTGGAGAAGCAGGCTGCCCTGCAATTTGGTGTCATCCTGAGAGGACGTGTGAGGGCAGTGTGAGGCCCAGGGTGGTGCACTGTCACCTCCTCATGGGCTGGGAGACGGAATTCTCACTGCAGAGGGAAGGGCAAACAGCAGTGCTGAGACAGGCCCAGGGCAGGAGCAGGGCTCCTGGCAAATGCTCTGTGGAGGTGTTCAGTGTGATGATGACGAATAATTTACTCAAGCTATGGATTTCCCCCAGAGTTTATAACCCTAAAACCTAACCAGTCTTTTGGATTCCACACAGTTTTCAATATAATGTGTGACAATTCCTCTGGGCAATTTCTTAGAGCTCTTCTGGAAAAAATATTTATTTTATTTCTGTCTATTTTGTACTTTTATACCTAGGAGTACATTTCTGGGTTGAGAAATGATAGAGAAGACTTTCTAACCACTTAGAAATGTTTTGAAAGACACTTGTGTAAAATGGGAAGATAAACAGGTATTTAAGAATTATACATTACAACTACATGTATATTTAATATACTGTGATATCAATAATACACATTTAATGAGGAAAGAATACTGCTTTTAGCATGAGCACATGCTGTGACTTGTATGTGCACACACATGCAGCCGTGTATAACAGGTGCGCACATACACACTGATGCACATGAAACCACATCAGAGCCTTTTCCTGAAAACTGGTAAGCAGCTTCGAACATCTATAAATTTCAGGTGACTTACTAGATTTTGATCTCTTTTTGATGTCTTCCATTAAGGATGATCCATGGCATAAGAAATATGTAATGAGAGCTCAGGTTTTTTAAAACACTAAAAATCTTTTCAATTCAGCTATTTGTTCATGAAATCAAAACAAAATGGGCCTCGTTCCCTGCAATGCAATTCCATCTCCCTCACGCTGCCTGTTTCCTGTGTCTGGTTTCACTGCTGCTGGCCTGGACTTTGCTCCAAGATGCACACACGTGATTTTGATCTGACTTCACTTCTAGACAGTAACAAACACCACGAAGAATCAAGACTGAAAAAATGATTCCTATGTATATTTAAATTAATTTCTTCTCACTGTTGTTTCTAGTTATTGTTCTAATTGCCATGCAGGCAGTTGTAAAATCAAATGCTTTGAATTGAACCAAAATGTTCTTAATTGTGAGATGTTTACTAGCAACTTTTTCCAAATTAATATCAATCACTTTGCATAGATTGAAAACAAGATTGAATTTATAAACTCTTAGAAAATTAAAATATTTTGTAAAGCGATTGAAATTATGATGTTTCCATAAGAGGAAAAAGCAGACTGGTTCCAAGGGTTCTTTGAGAACTACCAAACACAAGTCATGAATATAAAAATAAGTGTTTTTGAATTATCATTATATTTTAAAGAACAACTAACAAGGATGTTATTGGTTTTACAAACATTTTAATGATGAGTTCTGTCTTTTCCTGTATAGTTCTCTAGCCTTGTTAGCTAAGGACTTCATCTTTGATTGCATTTTCCATGCAACTTCTATTTATATTAAATCTTCAGAAAATAATTTAGCTCTGCAAGAATAGTACAGTTATTGGCAACATAAAGCCTCAACCATTACTTTAGCAAAATCTGCTAGTGAGAGAAGTTCAGCACAAAAGAGACCATGCTGGAATCTCCCAATAAACATTTATAGTTTTGGTTATCTTCTCTAAACAAGACTGCTGAACTGTAGGAATAAAAGATAAACAAGAGATATTTTCCGAAGGCCAAGTGCACAAAAATACACAGGGAATCTGTTTCAAGAGGCTCATCACTTTCTTTCCCTTTTTCATAAGGCCCACTCACCTCCAGCACGGCTGACCTGTGACGTGGCCCTCACAGGGCCCAGGCTTTGCTTCGCCAGGCCCTGAGGTGCAGAGCGCAGTGCACGCCCTCGGCACCCTGGCTCGCCATCGCGGAGCAGCCCTTCCAAAAATCACGGCACCGGGCCGGCTGGGTTCAGTGACAGCCGACTGCAGACTTCTTCCTGTGCCCTCACATGGTATGGGCCAGCGTGTCACTCGGACCACGTCCATCCCAGCACTGGCTCCGCCAGTGAGGCCCTGCCTGCCGTGTACTCTCACCGTCCAAGGCCCCGCCCAGTGCCTTCCCTTTAGGGATGAGGATTTCCGTGCGGGGCCTTGGAAGACTCAAAGACTAACACCGAAGATCTCATTCTCACACAAATCCAAATTCTATGAGATTTCTACTTCCATTTAACAGCAAAAGTAAATACATAAAAGGGAAAAAGAAGGAAAAGCAATAATAAGGCAAAAGTCCACATAACCACAGTGGTCGGCCTAATCCACTGTTTTCTGACTGAGGTCAGGCATCTGCCTGTATGTTTGGGGAGAGACGGTAAAGAGTTAGGATTTCAGGCTGGGTTAGCCAGAGCCGTGAGAGTTTTATCTCTTACCTGGCCCTGCTTCCCCACTCTAGAAAGTCCTTAGGAACCAGGAGGACAGCTGGGAACTCCGATGTAGGACTTCCTGAACAGGAAGAAGCAGGAGCGCTGAGTGTGTGTGAGGGTTTCAATAACACAACCTTCCTGTTTTCTTAAATTCTCTGAATGAGCTCTATTATTTTAAAGGAGACAAGCCCACTTACTCACGAAGTTGAGCATTCACCTGGAATCGTAGAAGTGTTAGCTCTGATTTTAACCAGATGACAAGGATACAGAGGCCCCGAGGAGTCCCTGTCCACTGCCAGGACAGTGAGAGGCATGCTGTCGCAGGTGTACACCCTCAACGCCACAAGACACCATGTCATGCTGAAATGCCATCGTCAGGAAATGTCATCATGGGAAAAGAGGCCTGTAATTGAATCTGGCTTGGTAATTTTTAGAGTAGCCAACTAACAGGTGAACAATGTGGAAAAGGCACAGGGATGTGAAAGAATTTAAAATGCTTAAGAGACTGCAAAAGATTTGATGTAGACTTTGTAGCAGCTAGGTTTGTGACTATCTGGAAAACAGGTTAGGAAGGCTTTTATATAGCTCACAGAAAGACTGTTCTGTACGCAAAATGGAAACAACAGGAATGTGGGAATTCTGTGAAATCCCATGCAGAAAGCCCAGGCTGGTGACCATCCGCAGTATCAGTTGTCTGGGTCATAAACGCCGTAGGGCAGGGGTGCGTGCCGCAGTGGGCTCTTTGTAGCACTGAAAGCCCTGCACGGTTCAGCATCACTGCTGTCAGTAAGGAGAGAAGTTAGGAATTCCTGCAGAAGAAGGGGCAAGTTTTAGATTATAGGCGGGCAAGATTAATAAAATGTGATGGGTATTGGTAACTGACTGTGTTGGTGTGGGGACAACTGGTGGATGACAGAATGGAGAGGAATGCTGGGCAATGCTCACAGGAGCCCAGATAATACTAGAGAGACTGCCATCGTGGATGTAGTGGCCAAAGTTCAGAATTGATGGAGACAAGTGCTGCACATGACTAAGGTAAAGTCTGGAAAGTGGCAAATACATTTGACAATCAATCGATGCAGTTGACAATGACTCTTTAGTCTTGACAGAACCCTTGGGATAAGATGGTACTTGCAAGGCCTGGTCTATGCATTGTGGCTTTTTACTATCCAATGAGAAAGACAATCATGAGTAAATCAGCAGATAAGACTGTAATTAAAAGGGTAGGCGTTGGTCTCACTCAGAGATGAAAGGTATGAGAGCCAGCCTGGGAGAAGTGCAAAAAGCAGGGTAAAACCTTCTGGAGGGGAAGGGGCCACGGAGCTGCACAGATGGAGCCAGCGGATGAAGCAGGACCGAACCGAGGTAATTTTAAAATCGGAGAGAAGCAATCTTATGACTTCCCATTAAAAGCTTACAGGAGCATTTATATTAAGGCACAAGTCTGTCAAAACTTAGATTCTGGAATAAATTATGGAAGTGCTCACCAGCCTTGCACACATGTGGGGTTTTGCAGCAAAGGGAACCGCACCTGGACCGCACCGTGGAGGGGCCGAGAGTCACAGCTGTGGGGCAGGAGGGGCGAGAGTGCCCCTTTCTGAGCGTGTCCATTTGACCCAATAACTCCATCTGCTCATGGTTCGTGTACCTATTAGGAATTTGACCTCTTGGAATCAGACTTCTGGATTTCTTGTGAAGGCCCCGTGTAGAGAGCATCACAGAGAACAGAAATACGAAAATTGCTTGGGAAGAGCCGCACTGTGGCATCATCACTGAGGTATCGCTGAGGCATTGCTGTGGCAGCACCGTGCACCTCAGTCCGTGCTGAGCAGGAAAGAGTGGGGGCCCACAGTGAGTGTGGACCTCAGAGTTGGGCTCTGGGCAGAGGTGAGCGGAGCCCAGCATGGGCGCCACTGCCCCCAGATCCCAGGGCGGGGACTTGGCTCCTGCAGCCCCGCCCAAGAGGAGGAGGGAAGTGAGCGGTGGATCCTGAGGACCAGGGACTCACCAGCCTGGTCACCCGCCTGAGAAGGACAGAGCTCCTCTCGGTGCAACGTCATGGCTTCCTAGTAGCTCAAACTCGGGAGACTTGTGACAGAAATTAGCATGATTAAGAAAACTGAGAGGAAACACGTGAGCTTGTACACTAGGAATAATAATAAAAAGCCAGATAACTTTATTAAAGAACCGCTAAGGAGGTGCTCAAGCTAATATGTATTTAATAGTGTCCAGCTGTTAGCCTTGCCCCTCCACAACTGCCCACCTGCTGGGAGAAAGTTTTTATTGTTTTTAATTAAAAATATTATCTTTTCATCCCTGTTTCTGACATAAACATGCCATCACATGACGACTCACTTTGTGAGAGTTTATAACATTCATAAATGGATCTGCTTTGATCTGGCAAGTCTCTTATCTCCAGTAAAACCTCACATTCATTTTTATTAAGCACCCTTGTGACACAGCTTTTTATGAGTGCTGTGAAATAAAAAATGTGGGTATCAGTTGGGTCCAAGGTCATGGCTGTGAGGGAGGTAAAGTCCAGGACTTAACAAGTTTCTGAGAATTATAAGAGGGATTACTAGTATCAAGGGATTATTAAGGCTCCTATGGCTGCAAGACTTTAGCGTTCCCTGACTGGTAGTTTAGCATTATCTCAGTTTCCTGCTTTGATTTTCTTCTGCTAAGATTGTACTCTAAAAATGACCATTCAAAATACCAGTTGTGTGTAAATCACTGAAAAAAACGTTCACTTTTCTCTGATATAAACTGTCTGTATTTAGAGACACACTTTAGTTGACTATGTCCTTAGATCTCTTGTCCAATGGAGGAATTTTGTGGAAATGGGCTGAGCTCATCTTCCTGTGGCTGGCAAGGTCGGTTTTGATATGTGTGGCAGCACGGTTCCACCGGAGGGTGCAGAGCACTTCTTGCTGGTCCTAGAAGGGCACAGTTAGATGAGGAGGAGAGGAGAAGGACAGAGAACCAAGGACATCGCCTCGAGGAGGAAGGGTAGCTGTCTGCCCCTCCTGCCTGATTAGAAGGAAGCCCACACTCTGAGGGAGAGTCTGGGTCCCACACAAAGAGCACGGCAGCTTATTGGAAGGCTTTGTGGAAGGCATCTTGAAAGTTTTCTCCGTCTTCAAAATGATAAAATTTTCTGCACAAATTTCATGTTACATCTCAATTCACAGGTTAAAATACGCCACAACGAACAAGGACATGCACAGTGTACGCTAATAACTGCAGCCTTCTGGTTATATTTGCTGTATTCATGAATCGCATCACCAGATGAAACCCTGTGTGATACCTGAATGTTCATCGTGTTTGCAAAAGAAAATCACAGAGGTGAGGCTCATCTCTACTCTCCTTTACTCACAGTGAGTACACAAATGCACACGGAGTTTTTGGATAGACTGTGTAAAAAGCAAGCCGATAACCTGTCAGTTCAGATACTGGAGTACACAGGACTCCCATCTTGCCTGAAGTCCCTTTTGTGTTACTGTTGCCCCTTCCTTAGAATGTTTCAGTTATAATTCATTTAATGATTTAGTTATAGTGCATTCAATGTTTGTATTGACACATTATATTTTGCTCATTCCTGATGGGTCTGTAAAAAGTTTTGCAGAAGATTTAGAGCGATTTGAAGACTTTCAAACTCTTTCTCGTAACTTTTTTTTCTTCTTCCATATCAAAAAAATTACTAAAGGCTTTTTCCCAGAAAATAAATTTCTGGATCCCACATTAAGTGAATATTGTAAATAAAGACCAACCAAAATATAGCCTATGTAAATCTATCTCACCCTATGATTATTATTGATATGTAGCTAGGAATGCTCCCAATGATTAGAGGCTCAGGGCCGAGGCTTAATTCGTGGTTGCAGAGCCATGATTTGCATAGAGTTTAATTGCCTGTGCGTGGGCCTGTCTCCAGTGATGCTGTGCATATGAAACACATTACAGGCTGAGCGGCTGTCAGGGCTCCCTCCCCGTGCGCCGGGACCAGTCATGCTGTCCATCAAGTTGGCATCGCACCATTACTGCTCAGCAGGGCTCCCTGGGACCCGCTTCGCTCACTTTGAACAGGTTGTTTCAATAAGGAGCATTATTTCAGAAAGCGTGAGTTACCCCAGGCCTGGAAGAGGCACTTTGGAACCCGACAGAGCGCTTTCTCTAGGAAGTCATTTGGAGACCGCAGAGTAAAATGTCTATTCGGCCTCATTAACATAAAAAATCCAGCATGGCTTTTCACAGATTAAGCGACTTTGATACGATGCTGAATGATATCTGTCTAAATCCTCCCATTGCTAGGATTCCAGATGTGTTTTTATGTTGCTTGATTTACTTTTTGATTAGTTGTTAGAACGTCAGACATCTGTGACCATTGTGTAGCGGGGAATATTTAATGGTGTCACTCAGCACTGCGCGGCTCTCACTGCCTAATCACGTGTCTGACTCGAAACCCCGCCCGGGCAGGATTTGCCTCACAGATGTGCAGCGCCAGACTGCTGACGGTGGAGTTCTTCACAAATGGCATTCAGGAAAAGCAACTTCTCAGTGTTCGGATTTAGGTAAAAAAGAAAATGCTAAATCCATGCAAAAAGTAGCTCCATAAGTTTCACGATTTTATCTCAATCTTCAGCATGGCCCCTTTAATGATAAATGTTTTCTTTAGTAGTCCTGCATGTTTAATAAATTTATGTTTTATTATTAATTGCACCCCATCCTCTGTTTTCTGAAGCTTAAAAAGATAAATCATATGTCATCTTTAATAACAAATCAAGGTGCTGCTAATGCAAACTGGACATTCATTGGAAATTATCTATTATCTATCATCATCATCTATGTATCATCTATCATCTATCATTTGTCCATCTACCTTCAGCTGTCTCCAACTAACATATCCTTATTGTTACATTGTCATCCAATTTTTATGCAGCACATGCCCATTAATGGCATTCAGATTGTCTTCTGCCAGGAGATTTAATTCTCTTTAACCACTGCTAAAAGGCTGTGAAAAAATACAGTGATTCAGGACATGTCTTGGTTACTTTTCTCTCGTTGAGACAAAATACCTGATGCCCAAAGTGAAGGAAAGAGAGGTTTATTTCTCACAGTTTTGCGGGTTTCAGTCCATACTTAGTTGGTTCCAAGGCAGGGTGGCTGGCTGAGGGGCAGTCGTTCATGGCAGCTGCAAGAGGCAAGAGCAAACCACGCAAAAGAGAGAAAAACCCACCTCCTTCTCAACCTTACACTGTATGTCAGTTCCACCCTTGGGAGGGTGCAGCACTCACACCACCAGTCCCAGCACTAGACAACAAACCAATCACAAATGTTAGATTCAGCTACTTCCATGAATGCATGAGGCTTGGTGGGGCCACCTAGGTACCAACCATAACATTCCACCCTTGGCCCCCCCAAGACTCATGTACATCTCTTTTACAAAAGACATTTAGTCCATCTCCACAAGTTGCAGAAGTCCTAACAGTTTCAGCATTGCTGAAAAGTACAAGTCCCAAGTCTCCTCCAAGATCTAAGGCAAACTCTCAGCTGCAAGCCCCCATACAAATGAAAATAAAGTTAAACACTTCTAACATTTAGTGGCACAAGATAGACATTACCATTCTAAATGGTACAAACAGGGGGATACAAAGAATGGGACCAAAGGAGTCCAAAATCCAGCAGGGCAAACCTTAAGTCCTGGAGTTCTACGTTCAGTATCTGAAGCAATCTGGCTTTTTTAAACTTCTGGGGTCTCCATTTTGGCTTCACATTCACAGTTTTACATATTGCTCTTTCAGGGGCACACTGCTTGCCCTCCTGGGCCCTCTGAAATTGGGGTGGAAGCCTTTTTAATCTCAGAACACATGCATTCTCCATGCACCTAAAACCAGCACCACGTGGATGCTGCCGAGGTCTGCTGCCAGCAGGAGCAGTAGCCAGGCTTTTCTCTTACTTGACTGTAGGGATCCAGTGCCTGGATTGCTGGGCACTCTGAACCTGATTGCAAGGAACCGATTCTCTATGTTACTGCCATTCTGGAACTTCTGTGGCCTCTGCTGCCACTCTGAAATGTGGCACTCTGCAACTTTCCCCCCTGGGAAAAGTCTTCACTTTTGCAGTTTTGAGGCTCCAAAGGGTGGGAACCTGTTTCTTCCTGGGATGCCCCCAGGTCATCTTTTTTATTTCTCTGTTCCTTCTCAGCAATTGAGTTTTAGCTCTATCTTTACAGTCCACAGCTTTCTAGCCAAACTCACAATGTTTTAAATTACGCTGCTGGGCTCTTTGCTCTTGATTTCCAACATAAATCTGGCTAAAAGTCCTCAACAATAACCAGGCCACAGCCTCAACATTCAACTGCCTTGAAATTTCTTTTGCCAGATTAATCAGGCCACTGCCCTTAATCTCAGTCTCAGACAAAATCTCTGGACATGTGCAGAATGCAGACAAACTTTCTGCCAGGCCATAACACGCATCGTCTGGAGTCCAACAACCAATGTAGTCTTTTCCAGCAGAAACCTCCCAAGCTTGGTCTTCATCGGCAGGCTTTCTATCAGCCTTCTGGTCTCTTGAGCTCTGACAAGAATCTCCCATGCAGAACAGCCTAAGCCAGTCCATCTCTAGTCTATCAGATGATATCTCTGAACCTTCCTAAACTCTTGCCACAAGCCATTCCCAAAGGCTCGTGATCCACATGGTCACGTACAGTCACAGTAACGACCCTACTCCTGGTACTGAATTCTGTCTTGGTTACTTTTCTCTCCTTAAAACAAAATAACTGAAGCCCAAAGTGAAGGAAGGAGAGGTTTATTTCTCATAGTTTGGGGGGTTTCAGTCCATACTTAGTTGGCTCCAAGGCAGGGTGGCTGGCTGAGGGGCAGTCGTTCATGGCAGCTGCAAGTGGCAAGAGCAAACCACGCAAAAGAGAGAAAAACCTGCCTCCTTCTCAACCTTACATTGTATGCTGGCTCCACCCTTGGGAGGGTGCAGTACTCACACGATCAATCCCAGCACTAGACAACAAACCAATCACAAATGCTATATTCAGCCACTTCCATGACTGTATGAGGCTTGTGGGGGCCATCTATATACAAACCATAACAACACATAAGCAGCAGCCTGGTAACTTTCACAGATCAATAAGAGATTTCAGTTCAAAAGAGGTCAGTAATACATTGGCAGGAGATGTTGTTTATATGTGTGGAACTCAGATGTTTTCTAGAGTTTTCTGTATTTCTGCAGACCCTGAATGCTATTGTTGGGCAGATCTCCTCAGGCCAAAGAGCCGCTGGGCTATGATACCCCTTTAATTAGACCTGGACCAGTCAGGATTCACCTCTTGGTGCTCAGAATGCTATGGGAATGAGTGAGAGGACTCTGTGGCAAAACTCCCTTTAAATTAAGCTCAAGAAATTGTCATCATTTTAAATGAGCTAGAAGAATATCCTTAGGTCAAAGAAGAAAGAAAAGTAGAAAATGAGCACAGAAATTCAACACTTTAGTGCATCTTTAAATCCAACTGCTGCTCAAGTCCTACTGTAGTTGTGAGATCTTCAGCCTCTTACATAGCTTATTTGTGCTTCTGTTTCTTCATAAAATGTGGAAATAATAGTGATGATTTAGTACTAATTGGGGTAAGAAAAGATGAGAGAAATAATGTTTTCAGCATATGATTTATGCATACTAAGTGCTTGATCAAATTTACTTACTATTATGCTGTTAATATTATCATATCTGCGATTGTGAATAGTTACTATTTGCAACAAAAATTCCCTTTGAAGGAAATAAAAGAGATGCTTAATTCTCACTGAAAGAATACCTCAACATCAATTATGCTCCAGTGGAATCTTCATTGTTGTCACTCTGTAACTCTTTCATGGAAACAATATAGATTCTACTGAGGACCACAGGCTGTCCTGGCACAGGGATGGTTTTGGCCTGATTT
Source organism: Cuniculus paca (assembly GCA_004365215.1). Taxonomy (NCBI): domain Eukaryota; kingdom Metazoa; phylum Chordata; class Mammalia; order Rodentia; family Cuniculidae; genus Cuniculus; species Cuniculus paca. The sequence goes on from RJWT010033501.1 coordinate 12,430, forward strand.
ACCCTGGTATATCCAACAGGAGGTGGATGAGTGCAGCCTTCTGAAGGCGACCTCTAGCAGGGCTATGAAATCTAGAACACTCAGTGAAAATAGATGCATTTGCTTCTAATAACCATATTTAAACTGAATAATTGAGATATCTGTCTACATTTCCAGTCAATGCGTCTGAGTTTTGTACAGAAATGAGGAGGGAATGCTTTGACCTAGGGAATGTTTACTTCCTAGTTGGATGAGTTTGGCAGCCCACCCCACACACAGTTCCTGGACGGGCTCTGTCGCACACCCACTTCCTCTTCAGGGGAGGCCGATGCACAGAGCTGCTTTTTATCGCTGCCATTGTGGCTTTGCTTTGTTTGTTTTTTGCCTAGATAATGTACCACTCCTGATGGCCCCCTGAAGATTTGTTTTCAGGGAAGAATGTCAGAACTGTATTGGAGAGACAATGAGCAGCCCCCTGGCACAGTGAAATAAATAATAACCAGCAACGTGGGATGATACCAAAAAGCAGTTTCATAAATGTGAAAACAGAGGAAGAGACAATAGCAAATGTTCAACTCTTGAAGATGATACATTTTAGTTCCAGTAGGAAGCTAATTAATTCCACAAAGCAGTTCAGAACATCAGAACTTAAATAGGCCACAATAAAGTTCCCTTTTTTTTTTTTTTTTTTTGAGACAGGGTCTTGCTATGTAGTTCAGTCTGGACTTGAGCTCACTTTGCAGCTCAGGCTGGTCTCAAACTCAATGATCCTCTTGCCTCAGCCTCCTGAGTGCTGGGATAATAGGCATGCACCACCATGTCCAGTTTAAAATTCTGATATCCCACAAAGCTTTATATAACAATGGCTAAAATAATATGTGTCAGATCAAAAAATCCAAGAAAGCCAAAATTAGAAAGAAGGAATATATTCACAACCTGAGTACAAGGAGATAACCAAAGTTAAGCTATTTTGCATTTACCTTTAAGTAGTGTTTTATGTTTACAACACATACTTTATAGATATAATTATTCACGAATTAAACTTTTTGTCTAGTTTGTGTAAAAAAATTCCACATTATCTTTTTCTTCACCGTTTTAATAATATGGCATATACAACTTGAAATAGGAAGACAGAGTTATTAATTATAATGCTATATGAGGAATTATAAGCATGAATCAAATGACTTAGCAGAGTTACATCACAGAAACAGTAAAATTTTGCTTAAAAATTAACAGATTCTGTACTGTTCTAATTTTGTACAATAGTATTTATTAACTGGACTTTTAAAATGAAAAAGCAGGGCTGGGGTTACAGTTCAGCAGCACAGCTCGCCTGCCTGGCAAGCACAAGGTCATGAGTTTGATTCTTGGTTGAAAAAAAAAAAAGAAAGTAAAACATGGACACACAGGTGTAGACACACATTCAGTGCACACATCCTCCTGGGAAAGGAAGATAAAACAAGTTCCTCACACTCGTCTTTTCTTA
>RJWT010033502.1:0-13889 GCA_004365215.1 Cuniculus paca
GGAGATAAAAAAAAATGCTCTATGTGACAAGGAACGAGAAAAAAGTAGGGTTAGCTTGCCCATCGACTGCAGAATGGATAAGAAATATATGGCATATTTATACAATGGAAAGCCACTCGGCTATAAAGAAAAATAACCTCGAGTTCTTGTAGATAAATGGCTACAACTTGAGGTCATGCTCATGGGTGAAATGGTTCAGTCACATGGGTGAACATCATGTTGTATCCCTAATATAAAAAACTAAAGGAGTTAGTGGGATCAAAAATGCTCGATAGATATTGTGAAAGGGAAGGAAATGTCTAAAAAGGGAAGGCAGTGGTCACTGTTAATCTATTATTGTGTTTTGAAATCCTGCTTTGTTTTCATTGTTCTGCTCGGTTTTATTCCCATTTGTTTTGTTTGATTTTATTATATTTGCTGTCATGGGCAGCTATTTCAAAGATAACAAAATATATTATGGTAGCCATTATAGATTTCCTATTTTCTTGTTTTGAAGCCCTGAATTGCTTTTGTTGTTTTGTTTTGATTGATTTTATTCTATTTTGTTTTGTTTGATTTTATTATGTCTGATGGTATAGGTACTTTGAAGATAACAGGATGCATTATGGTAGCCATTGATATTTTCCTGTTATCTTGTTTTGAAGTCCTGAGTTGCTTTCATTGCTTGGTTTTGATTGGTTTTATTCTGTTTTGTTTTGTTTGATTTTATTATGTCTGATGGTATGGGCAGTTATTTTGAAGATAACAAGAGGCATTGTGGTAGCCATTATTGATTTCCTTTTATCTTGTTTTGAAGTTGTGTATCACATTCATTGTTTTGATTGACTCTATTCTGTTTTATTTTGCTTGGTTTTATTCTCTTCAAAATAAAAAAAATTTTTAAATAAAATAAAATTTTAAAAGCTATTTAAAAAAAAACACTTTACAATTCAGATATACAAAATTGTAAACCATGTGCTTAACCCATGAACTCTGTATTAAAACCATATATTTACTTCTGAAAATTCTCACTGTCAGTTCTTTAAAGACCCTAAGGAGGGCCTAGATAAATGCTAAGTAAATGTACAAATTCAGTTTTCCCAAACTATTCACATTATGAAACATTCTTCAGATGGAAACAAGGCAGAGCTAAAAGTTACAACATGGGTATTCTGTAAAACTTCAAAAAGAAACCATCATTTATCACAAAAATCTCATCAGAATGTGCAAGTCCTTGGGAAAGAAAATTACTTTCTGTGGTAAGTATTAGCACAAAAAATATAAGACTAGAGCCATCTGGATCCAAGGTTTGTCAAACTAAAATACATACACAGTCATTGAATTGTTTTAAAAGAGAAGAATCTGCGCCAATTATGACAACACAAGAGGATTGGATAGTCGGCTTTTTGCACACAGATCTGACTGCCCTTAGTTTAAATTAAGGACTTGATAGCCATGGTTTAATTTCTATCCCCAGTGATTGCTCTTCAGTGAGGCTGAATGGCTAACACAGAAGATGTATTCCACGGCTGAGCAGAGCACAGTTTCCACAGCTGTCCTCCCAACCAGCCTCAACAAGGCCGCTCCAAAAGCTCAGCTCAGTTCTTCACAGTCCCACATGCTCCACCTGTTACTAACAACAACCCAACCGAGAAAGCCAAGGAAGTAAGAATTCAGAGTCTCAACCACTAGGTGGAGTCACACTCTGTACCCATCCTCCCTGATATTAATGATAGGTAACGTGTTGACAGTAGTAATGTCAAAAACAGGCAGTTTAGGAGAAATGAAGGAACCCTGGCGATTCACAAGATTCTTTCCTTTACATTGGGTGGACGATGGGTTTGATGGAAGTGTTTCTGCCCTTTTGGGTTCCCACAGATTTTCTGTTGAGCCTTTTGAGTTCGCAGGGTCTCAGCGAAAGTGATTTAGAGTGGCACTGAACCAGAACAAACTGAGGTCACCACCATCACTCAACATGTGCGGACATGAAGACTCCAGGACATGGCACAGACTCCCCAAGTGGGGACAGCACTGAGACAAGGACTCCTGGCCCCACAGACACGGCCTGCTGAGATATGGTGCAGACTGTTCATAAACAAAAGTGCCTGCTCCCAGGTTAAACACTCTGTAGCTGTTCTCTCAAACTTTCTGGTTTCAAGGTCCTTTTATGCTCCTTTAAGATCACTGAGGATTTCTCTGTAGCTTATGCTTCCTAGCACTCATTATATTAGAAATTAAAACAGAAATTTATGAAATAGTTAATTCATTTAAGAAGAAAATTTGTCAATTACATGATAAAAAAGTAACCTTTTTAAGAAAAATAATTTTCCAAAACAGAGAAAATTCGATGAGAAAAGTGGTGCACCTTTTGTTTCTTTCTGTCCAGCTAAATAGAAGACAGGTACTTTCTCCTACTGCTTCTGCTTTCAGTCAGCTGTAAACTACATTTCTGGAAAACTCCACTACCCTTGAATGAGAGCGAGAGTAAAAATAGTATTATTATGAGAATAGTTCTAACCTCATAGGTCTCCTGACAGTTCTTAAGGACACAGGATAAGCAGCCTTGCAGGCTGCCCTGACCCACTCCAAAGATGACCATGGAAGACCCATGTTCCAGGTCACTGCTAAATCCAGGGCAAGCCACAAGGATCGGCTGTCTTCTCTGCTATGCAGTGAGAGTCACGGAGCCAAATACAACTCAAAAGATCTACTTGTTTAAGATCACAACACTCACTATGCTTCCAAGTCACAAGGCCCCTACTTTAGGCCACACGCCATATTCTGTTAGGGCTACGGGGCCTCCCAGAAGTACACTGATTTGACACCAATGGGATCTTCTCAGTAGCATGTGCCCATGCATAACCAAAGTAAAGGCTTGATGTTAACAGTAGTAGGTAAAGTCAAAACAAAGCTGTAATTTTCTATGGTTTGGAATCTTGGGATTGAACCAATGTACCTCAATAAGTGGCCATTAAAATATATTTCTTTTCAAAAGTAAAATAATACATACCATGCCATTAAGGATTTTTTCACAAAATGCATTCTAACATCTTACTCTTACAATAACAATTACCCTCAGCAACAAAAACAGTTATTTAGATTCTTCACAATTAGATCATTTTTTCAAAATTTTTTCCTGAATAAAGTATATTAACCCCATTTTATAACATTCAAGTGCCAAACCACATGTTCCCCTCCATCACTTTTAGTTCCTTTTAAATGAAACTGCACATGACTAACTAAATAATACAGTCATCTGTTTCCATATTTTTCCATTTTTTAGATGAAGCATTTCCTAAGTGTTATATATATTTAGATATGTCAGTGACTGGTATGATCTTTTATCAATTCCTAGTGTTCTGCTTTTTAAACATAAATGACAAAAATCATATTCTTTAGATTAAAATAATTAAGAAATCATCTAAACCATTGATTTTCCTCCATGTGACATATTTAATATTATTGAATTGGCAACAGATATTCACTTCAAGCTCAAGATATTTTTCTTGCCATTTTCCTCTCAAAATTAAATGTGTACCTACAGTTGCTATGTTACCAGTATAAGCCTCACCTTGGCATAGTAATACTGTTTAAATAAATCATTTTCTACAAAGATGTTTGCTGAAACTTTAAAATATATTTCCAAAAGCAGTAACTCCCTAAAAGAAAAAATATGTGCCTTTCACATCCAATTTTTGGGGCACTTCTTTTTTTAAACTCTTCTATTGTCTACAATAGAAACAGCTTCCCTAGAAGATATTTATGTTTTTTGTTTTTTTTTGGTACCGGGGATTGAACTCACGACCTCACGCTTGACAGACAGGTGCTTATACCACTGAGCTAAATCCCTGGCCCTATATTTATGATTTTTTAAAACAGGAATATATCTAACAATGTCAATACTAAATTTTAGAATACATACAAAATATTAGTTAACAGTTGTTTTCTACTTCAAATAGAAAAAAGCAAAATAATTTACAATGAAATACCATAATTTCAAACTTCAAAGTTTTGATAACAATCACTTATTATTGCCCAAAAGAATAATAATTACATAATACTCACGTATAAAAATATCAAGATGAGTAAGGGAAACCTGGCGTGGCAGGGCACACCTGTCATCCCAGTATTCTGGGATTATAGGAGGCAGGAGGATTGCAAGTTCCAGTCCAGCCTGGACAGCTTAGCAACTTAGCAAGATTCTGTCTCGAAAGGAAAAACAAAAAAAGGGCTGGGAATGTTGCTCAGTGAAAAGGCCCTAGGTTCAATTTTTCAAAGAAGATAAAGGTCTAAATCTCACTTTACAATTAGACATTAAAATCTGGTAAAATATCAGTATATAAAGGGTATTTTTTATAGTGGGTCAATGGTTGTATAACAGAAATATCATGTCCACATACTAATGTCCCTGCTACCAGTTTATCAGTTTTTTCAAATTTAAGGTTATTGTACACAAATTTAAGGTTACTGTACAGTCACATTCTTCAATGCAAAAAAAAAACAAAAAACTCATCTCCCAACTTTAAAAAAAGGCCATGGAAGAAAGGCATACTGGCATATTTCTGTAACCCAGCAACTGCAAGACTGAGGCAGGGAGACTGCAAGTTTGAACCCAATCTAGGAAGGTGACTTATAATAAGACCCTGTCTCAAAAAAAAAAAATTTTTTTTAAAGGGCTGGGGATATAGCAAGGTCCTGGGTTCACCCTCAGTACCACAAAAATGAAAATAAAAAACCATGGGTATTTATCAAATGACAGTCTGAACATTTTAGCACAGTGTATGACACTCAGTCCCAAACCACCTTGGATCTTCCAGTTCAGCCCGTTAACAGTTCAGCTGAGAGCACTGCCCTGCACCTGGCCACAGCACACACCTGGGGACCAGTAGAGTGATCCCACAAGGTCTGCGTCCAGCGTCTGGGGGACACCCCTGCATCCAGTGAAATCAGAGCACAGTGCAGGTAAGAACTCTATACAAGATAAACCCCAAAACCTTCAAAATGCTCATCATGTGAATTTTTTCATCTATAATTAAAATCAAGATAGTTCCACGGAGGGGAACATACCTACTCAATTTAGATTTCTACTTTAACTAGGAGAATTGTGAGAAAACTGCTTCCACATTTTCACATGCCATTTTTTAACTCAAGCAAAATGAGTGCACAATCAAGGGAGGCACACATCTGAGGCATTCGTTCCAGAGGAGTCTAAACTGCAAGTGCACATGCAGCCAACACTAAAAACAGTGTCTCAGATGGATCTGTTAGTCTCAAAAAGCCCCTGTGTGACCCTTTCCAGCGCACTGCTTTCCCCTTTCCCAAGGAGGCCACTTTGACTTCTAACACCCTACATTCTTTTGTCTCTTCTCAGACCTTATGTGAACCTCGTCACATGGTATGCACATAATTTTTACTTTGGCTTTTTCCACTCAGTGTAATGTTTTTGACACTCTGCAGCAGTTTCTTCTTTTCACTGAAGAGCATTCATACGTGATACAACATCAACATCTTTCATGTTTTTCATGACACTTTGTATGTCTTCTTTTGTGACGCCTCAGTTCAACTCTTTTGCCCATTTAAGAAAAACTAGATTGTTCATCTCTTCATGGTTGATTTACAGAACTTCCTTAAATAGTCAGGTATCGGGGACCCAGCCAAGGTCCCCAATCTCCCAAACGAGTGTACAGCGAAGGCTTAAATAAATGAGACAAGTGGTATGATTTTAGGGTTCTAGGAGGGTCAAAACCCTCTAACAGAGTACAAGACTCTGGGCACTGAGACAAGGAATGTCTCTGGGAGACTCATATTTATTAGGTCTTCAAAAAAAAGGAGACGGAATACTGAGGAAAGGGCAGGATCTGAGCATGGCCTTGGGAGGGGTTCAAGGACTTTTCCAAGTAACAAATTATGCTAATTTAGTGGAAGTATTTTAGGAGAGAATCTCCAGGGGTCATTTCACTACAGGAGGGAAATGCCTGCAGCTACAGTCTTTATTTAGTTAATTGGGGTTGGAGCCAGGTGTCCTCAGCTGCGGTCTTATCTTGCCCTTTGAGTCTCCTTGCCCTGGGGCCAGCCATGCCCCGGCTATTCCATTCCATAGCCCTGCACTTGTGTTCAATTTCCAGCTTCAGTGGCTTCCAACAGTCAGGATAAAAGTCATTCAATGAGATACAGACAGAACATTTCCCCCAGACAGGTAGTCCCCCCCTACAGACAGGTAGTCTGTCCATCACTTTAATGGTATCTTTGTGATGAGCAGAATTTTTCATTTTAAAGAAGTGCATCTTATCAGTGGTTTTTACAGTGAGGGCCATTTGTACCCTGTTCAAGAAACCTTTGTTTATGGCAGCTATTCATGCGCCAACACGTCTCTGCAGATTCAACTCCTGTTCTGATGGCTCCTTTTACCAGAGGCGCATCTTTATTTTGGGGAGAAGGCTATACAGAGCTGGTCTTGGTTCATTCATCAGTGAACTCAGTACTCTAGCTACCCGTGTAATATTCACAGCCCTCCTCCACACAGAGAATCACCTTCTGCAGCTCCCCAGTCATGCTGGCGTGCCCACATCGGTGCTCTGTATGGTCAGTTCTCCTTGTGTCCCATCAAAGGTGTCTCCTCCAGACTTATTCCATGTGCTGACATTCTTCTGCATTTCCCTCTATCGTTGTGCCCTGAGTAACAAGAATACCTTGCTCCATTAAAATGTGTTAAATAACTTACCCTTCATGAAAGCTGCAACATTTATTTCATCCAACAAATATCCACTGAGCCACCATGTGTCAGATACTGCCAGGGAGCAGCTACACAATGGTTGGTAAAAAGACTCCCCATTACATAACGCTTACCTTCTACAGTGAGAAATGTCTTTATCTGTGCCTAGACAATCGTTTCAAAGTCACTTCACTATCTTAGCTCAACCCCCAATAATTTGAAGATTCTATAAATACTTGAGTTAATTTTCAACAAAAGATAATAGCACAAGCCTTGCTCAGAATTAGTTAACTTTTTATGCAATCATGCACAATCCATGTTAAAATTAATGAATGCAATTTTCACAGATAACATTCCAAACTTAAAGGAATCTGTATTCCAGGCAGTAAATAAAGGGTGTCACTTCAGTTATAGTCCCAGATGAACCAATACTTTTGCATGTATGTCCTATTATTGGGTAGATTATTCCTCAAAATCCAGGCAAACAAAAAGAATGGCATTGGTCATGATGTGGACATCCACAGCGCTCATGACCTCCTTGTCAGAGGACCACACAGACCACAGCAAGTGGCTGCAGAGTGGCCACCCAGGTCCCCACGCTTCCTCTGAGACACAGTCATGTACTCACGGGATTGAAGAGATAAGAAATGATCTCAATGAGAGGTTTGCCCCGGGGAAACCTACATCTTAGCACCATTCGAGGATATCACACTGCAGGTGAGAGGAAGCGCACTGCGCACTTCCCCGCCCCAGGCGTCTCAGCAGATGGTGGAACCCATGCCAGCTCCCCTATGGAGAAAACACAAACCCAGAAACACGAGGACAGCTCCTTCTCCTATTCCTAGAAACACAAAGATCAACCTCCCTGCTACCCTCACCAAAATCTAAGTGGGGAAGTAGAAGAGGTACAAAGCTCACTGAGTACAATGCATGATAAAAATGTATCCCTGTCATGTCTTTCCAAGGTCATAAAAAATAAGTTGGTAGCTGTCATTATGGTCTTACCCTGGACATTGAAGGATAAATATTAAACCCCTCAAAGTATTTTTCTACTCTAAATCTAAACCCAGGTTTACAATTAACCATCTGTGTTAAAAGTAACGGGTTCACGTGTGAATTTCCCTGTTTTCAATACCAGAATTCATGTGCATGGGTGTATGTGCTTGGATATATGCTGAATGCTTGTCTCTGTCTCTGTCTCTCTCTCTCTCTCTCTCTTTCTGTACCACTATAAATAAATTTCAGGGAATTCAGTGGTCAGTGAGGTCTTTCACAAGGAAATGGCATCCTGAAGTTTTGGATATAATCATAGGAAAATAATGCAGCTAGCTAGTTGACATTCCTGGTTATAATGCAAACTGAAGAAAGCTAAGGGGTGAAATCTAGTCACAATAGTAGGTAACTCTTTAACAGTCAAAAAGTGGAAAAAAGCCACATTTCCCTCCACTGGGAAAAGAAATGTAGTATAGTCCTTCACTGCAATAAAAAGGAACGAAGAGCCAATGTACACTGTTGCACAGATGAACCTTGAGAACAGGCCTAGCCCGTCACAAAAGACCACACACTGCACGGCCCATGTATGTGAACTGTGCAGGACATGCAGTCTATGGACACAGAAGACAGATGAGCAAATTCACAGAACCGAAGGATGAGAGAAAGTGAGGGAAGAAAACAGGAAGTGATCACTGAGGAGCACAGGATTTCCGTGATGGTGAAAATGTTTCAGACTGATTTGGGTGACAGTGGCACATTCCATCCGACAGCACTGAATGTTAAATAGGTGAACTGCATGGTACATGAACTAGACCTTTATGAGGCATTAAAAATAGCGAATGCTCTACACAGTCATGTACTGCCTATCCAGAAACAGCATGAACTTAGGACTTGTCCACATCCGTGAAGTCTCAATTCAGAAAGCAAAACTGGGGGAAGAGCTCTTCTCTGAGGTTAATGCCACGGGTGAATGCGCTGTGTCCTAGCTGGCGCACAGCTGTGGCAAAGCTTCTCAACCTGCTCAGAACCTCAGTTTCCCCAACAACGAATACCATGAGGAACATAGTTTCTAATGCATTTATTTTAAAAGATTGAAAAGGAAAACCACCAAGAAAAAAAAAAAGGTTACTTTTATCAGTAAGATGGAGTTATGAAACAGACTCCCTGAACAGAGTTCGAAAGTTGGGGTGGGAGCTTCAGCAAAAGGAATCCGAGGTTCGAGCTAGACAACTCTGTGTTAAATCCACTGCAGAAAAATGCTGGCTTAACCCCAGTGTAAAACTGTAGAAAACTGTTCAATTTTTATATCAAATGTGGTATGCACTTTTGCTTATGTTTATGAATCATTAAAAATATTTCAGTTACATAGTCATTCCGTAGAGAAAACATTAGAAACAATACAAAGGCATCAATAACTGGCACAGGTTGCATGTGAATTAAACAATATAAGAGACTGAGCATGTATCAGCGAGCATGCTTTGAGCTTCAAGTAACAGAAGAACAAATTAAAGCCACAGTGAATTTCCAGACACTCAGGAGGCTGAGGCAGAACAACCACGAGTTCAAAACCAGTGTAGGCAACTTAGCAAGAAGACCAGAACTACAGATGTACCTCTGTGATAAAGCTCTTAGCTAACAAGCTGGGACTGATCCCTAGCGTGTCGGGTTAATCAATCATGTCACATACAATAAGTCAAGTGGAAGAAACACCCACCGGTTGATGTGGCTATTCAGTTTGACTCAAGGACTCCAGGACTTTCTACCTCACGTCTCTCCTGTGGTATCTCTCCTGATGTTTTCAGGCTAAGTGCAGCAGTTGTGGGTGTCGACTATTAACACATTCACACACACACACACACACATACACACACACACACACACACAAAGCAAGCACATCCTCAAGTTTCTTTTTATGTGAGAAAAACCTGTTTCCAATATCCTCTAGCCACCTTCCTCCCTGGTCTCCCTGCCAAGACTCCATCACATGACTATGCTTAAACCAAACCCAGCAAGGAGAAAGAGACCATGATGCACGGCTCTTGCTACCCAGGGTTTTCCCCGGGACTCGATAGGAGAGGTCAGTACCAAAGTAAACTGGGAGGGCAAAACCATAAGCAGAACTAGGAGGAAGGTGAGAAACCCTCACTAGAAGAGGGGTGATCAAACTGCTGTGCGGTCCAGACATCTCACACAGAGGACAAAATAAAGAAATTAAAAATGTTTATACTACACAGGAGAAGGCTATGGCCAAGCTTTTAAATATATAAAAGTCTTCAAATACCATGCAAGCTATAACTCTCTAACAATATGTAGAGGACAAACTCACAGGTAAGCCCTTGGATTCCTCAGGTGACGGCTGGAGCAACAGCTACAGAGCACAGTGTACTCTTTGGATGCAGTCGAGCTACCTTATCCAAGATTTCTCATCTCCCTTTTGCAGTCTGGCTGAATTGTCGGAAACTTTCCCACAACCTCCTCCCTTGTCCTCCTTAGCAAGTTGGTCAACTCAAATTTGAAAGCTCAAATTGATATTTTTAAATGGCAAGAAAAACAATTTTTTCATAGGTCAGGCTATTCTTAATGCACACAATATTGTCAAGTAATTCTAAGCACCAGTGCCATTTTCTTCCCATTTCTCTCATATTCTACCATCCAGATCTACTCCTATCAACACAGGACTGTTTATATGGCTGGTCTAAGTAGAAGAACAGGCTGCAGATGACACTAGAGTGCCAGACTCAGCGAAAGTTTGCTAAATAAATACTGCTGTGTGAGAAACGCTTAGCCCATCCCTACTCTCACTCTGTCTACCAAGGAGCCACGGAAGCCACTACCATCAGCTTGGGGGAGGAGCCCGTTAACCCAATCACACCCCCCCCCTCCCCGTCCCATCTCCATCCTGACCTCTTTGTACTTATAAACAAATAATATTACCTCAGCCCAAGTTTATTTTTATTTTTATTTATTTGGGTTTTTCTTTTTGGGGGGGTGATCAACTCAGGATCTTGCACTTGCCAGGCAGGCACTGTGCCACTGAGCTATATCCCCAGCCCAGCCCAAATTTATTTTTCTAAATTTCAGTCAACTGAAAGCAAAATTATTCTTTATATCCAAATATAGAAAAATTTGAGTCAGGATAGTTTCCCTATGCCATATTTGAAAATAAATTTAACAAAATGCAGGTATGAAAACTCAGGTTTTTCTCGTGCTCCAAAACAAGTGAGACAATAGAATCTGAGCACAAAAGAACCTAAATTTAATTGAGGAAAGTCTATGACAGCCCCAAACTTCTTCATCTACATGTTTTGAAGCAGATTATTAAAGAATCAAAACCAGTGGCCCAAGTGCAGCAAGTGGCAAACAGTTTGCACTTCCCTTCATTTCTGAGTGAAAACTGGGACACACTCAGGTAGTGTACATCCAAAACCTGCTCACCTCTATCACCTGGAGATTCCACCAGGTGATGCCCACTGCCTGCATCACAGTAGTAATCACACAGAACTCTGCACCAAAGGCCTGTTTCACACTAAGTACCTTTTACTATCAATCCAGTGGGGAGTTCTCTTGTTTATCTCAGTTGCTCTTTCACCACTCCTGTATGCAGTATATGTTAGCTTCCCCTTATCCAGTGTGGTTACATTCCCAGATTCCCAGTGATTATCTGGAACTGCAACAGTGCACGTGTGCAAGCGCACACACACACACAGAGTAATCGAAAAATAAAGTGAGTGTTTAAATTTTTTAAAACTGACTACAGTAAAACCCACATCAGCATTAATCTCCCTCAAGGTATGCCCTTTCCCTTCAAACACAGTTATTCATAGTTCTTGCCACTTTCTCAAGCAGCCCTAGAAGTCCTCCTCCATCTCTAGCAGGTTTGATCGAAATACAGTGAATGCAGCTGCCATGTGCAAGCTCATAAGTGTGTATCCTCATCCACCTTAGTCACTAGATCTAGCACCAGGAGACTTATGGCTCTTCCCCAAAGTCAAAATGACTGTGAAAGGTCAATGTTCTGAATCAATTCAGGACATCAAGGCAGCTGTGACAACGCAACCAGACACCCACAAAACAGAACTTCATGTACACAGGACACGAGGAGGAATGTCTTACAGGGGACTGATGGCAATGTGTCTTTTACTGTAAGAAATTTTTTTATTTAAACACACCATTTTTTTTCTACTATAATTTATAAAAAGGTTCAGCACCCCATATTTGTATCAGTTACTTCTAAGGCCCAATGGAAGGCACCCCAATAGTTCCACGCAACGATGTATTTTAAGTCTGCGAAGATATTTTAATAATGGCTGCTTAAGGTCACTATCTTTTCTACCTTGACTTCCCCCATCACATCTGCCCTTATGTTGGCAGTACTGGTCAGCACTTTGGGGATCTATACTGACTTTGGCTTAAATGGGATGTTTCTGTGATTCACAGCAACTTTCTTTTATAGCTGAGTGACTGCTAGTTGTCCCCTAAACAGAAATGCCTTTCAGGGCCATGACTCAAAAACATCAGTAACAAACTGGATTATGAGTATCATCAACTCAAAAATTATCTTAAAAAATGTGCAAGAAAATTTGAAACGTCCTAAACTACAAAGGTCATGAATAAAATAAATTTGATAGAAGAAATTCGATTTTGCAATTGGCAATAATCTTAAAAATTTACATGACATTATTAAGACTATAATACCAAAAGAAACTTTTCTGAATGCATCAATAACACAGAATTTAATTATACTTGCAAAATACTGAACTTTCTAATATCTCTGCAGAAGATATTACACAATCACTGTAATATGAAGAAGCAACCCAAGAGTAAGTATCTATTCCTCCAAAACCAGATAGATAAAAAGCATTATAGAAGCCCCTCAACTATTTGTTTAATAAAGTTCTCTTTATCTGAATTGTTACAGCTTGTATCTAGTCTCCCCCACCCCACCCCGCCCACAGCCTCACAGGTAGGGCTTTTCAGAGCAGGCTGGACCAAGGGCATGTGATACTGAGACTAAACGTGTGTGGGACTAAATTAGTCTGTTGACTGCTTAGCAGAGTTCTAGGCAGCACTACCCAAAAAGCTGGTAGTCTGGATGGAATAAAAGAGAAAGGCAGGCTGGCTACTGGCTGGTGCTGCCCCCTGCATGCTCTCCCATGGACTGTTTCTCCTCCGGGTTGCTCCTCTGTCAGGCCACTCTGCCTTGGAGTCAGCCAACTATGGACTAAAGTCTCTACAAACTGTGACCTGAAATAAACCCTTCATCCTTTAACTTGTGAGGGTTCAGGTATTTTGTTTCAGCAATGAAAAAGCAACTAAGACACGACTTGTGTGACATTCATGGGAATTTGTAGCTTTTTAACTTTGTAATTTCTACGGTTCCTCATTCTAAACATGAATATTAGAACCTAATTTAGTACTGATAATTCTGCATTAGTTTTCTTTAAAAGGATTCCATGCTGATGAAAGGTTCAAACTCTGTAAAATCTAAAACCACTTTTTCTCATTCTTGAAGTGCTATCTGTCCTTGGCTTCTGGGAAGTCACATTCTCCTTGCTTTCTCTTCATTTTACAAACAACTCTTAGTCTCATATACTAGATCTTTCCCTGTGCTTAAAATCTAAAAGAAGGGGTAGGTGAATCTCTGCTTTTCTGAGAAGTCACAACCTCTTTACAGTCCCTTCCAGCCCCATGGTTTTAGAGAGTGTCTTCGGACTACTTTTGTCACCCACATCTACATCCCCTTCCTCACCTGCCTGACATCTCCCAGGAATGCTTACGGGCATTTCAAACTCTCCCTGAACAAAGAAGCCTTAAGCTTGCTGTGCAAACCCATTGCCCCACCCCATGGGCTATCACCCATCGACAGCCTTCCTTAGATCTAAAACCTAACAGTTACTGTTCCTGTCTTTGACTCACTCCGCACACTGAACTCATCAGAAGTCCCACCAGTCTCCCTGTAAGACATGTCCCAGTCTGTCATGGCCGTGAAAGCTCTCACCTCCCTGGCAGGAAAAGTGATGAGAGGATGAAGAAAAGAAAGCTAGAGACACGACACTGGGGTCAGGTGGAGCCCTTCCTCAGGGTGGGAGGAAGAGACTGTTCAACCACTGCAATGCATTTATTTGTACACTTGTCATACCACACCCCTTTGCTTAACTAGCTCGCTTCTTACATTCATCTGTCCCCACCTTGTCCCCCACCCCCC
>RJWT010033503.1:0-13889 GCA_004365215.1 Cuniculus paca
AAAAAAGAAAGAAAGAAAATCAATTTTGCAAATACCAGAAGTGAAAAACCTATTTTAGTAATGGGTCAGGTGCAAAAAAAAAAATTCTAAGATTTTATTTGACACAGCTCTGTATTCACTAGTATGGTCCTGAAAGGCTTGGCAGTAATAGAAGCATAACAACCTCATCGCATCAGGGTGGGGCAGGGGTCTCACTGCCCACACTCTGGCCTGGCCTGTTTAGAGCACAACACTTAGATATGTGAGACATAGTTCAAGGGAGAAAAGAGTGATGCTCTGGGAGGAATTGGATTGGTTTAACTGAAAGAAGGTAAATCTGTGAAATGGGCAGAGAAGAAATCTCTGTGGAGATTGTATTAATCAGCTTTTCATCACTAAGACAAAGTACCTGACACACAAATTAAAGGAGGAAAGGTTTGCTTTGGGCTCACAATTTCAGAGGTTTCAGTCCATGGTCAGCTGGGTCTAAGGCAGGAACATCATGGCAGAGGAAAGCCGCTCAACTGCTGTCATCCAGGAAGCAGAAAGCAGAAAGGCCTGCGAGGAAGAACCAAATATGATCCTCAAATTATCTTCCCCTGACTCCTACAGTCACACCCAGTCGTGTGCTTTCCTAATCTCCTAGGCATCTCTCAAGTCACTCAAGTTGGTGACCAAAGTTAAGTGTCACAAAGACCTAGGTCACCCCACACAGGAATTTGGAGGAAGTGACCACAGTGCTAACCTACATGACAATCAAAGACACGATCTTTCATGAGTCATGATTTGGTGGGGGGGTGGGGAACAGGGGACTGAACCCAGGGCCTTGTGCATGCTAAGCAAGTGCTCTGTCACTGAGCCACACTCCAGACCTAATCATGGCATTCATTAGGGAAAAGCAGAACATTGCAGTGGCAAGACACAGGCCATAGTACGTATGAGCAGACTCAAAGAGGTTGAAGCCAAGAGAAGTTTCCAAAGGACGAACACTGAGGAGGAGTCCATCAGACATTTTAGCTCTATCATCCTTGGCCACAATGACTAATAATAAAGGAGACATCAGCCTGAGACTGAGCAGGCAGTAGCTGAGCTGACCTCTGTGGTCCTTTGATGACCTTTGTGGTTCAGCAGAGCTGCTTTGTGGCGAGCAAGGCATGAGCCCAGTGACCAGCAGCAGGGCTCTCAGCTGAGACCTGATCCCAACACCAGGTTCCTACTTCTCACCCAAGGGCTAAACTTGACGCCCACCAGGAGAGCCCTGGAGGCGGCCGCGCCTTCCTCTTTCCCTGCCTCCTCTGGCATTTCCATCACAGGCAAAATGGAGCAAAGAATGCATCTCCTTTTGTGTCCCAGCAGTCTATTCTCAACCTATTTCTCTTGTGGACTGGGCTCTGACAGTGCACCCTGCAGACCAGACTCAATGTCAAAGCCAAATCAGCCATTCACACTAGAATGCCACAACACCCAACGGAACTCAGCTGTCCTCTGACCTTCTGAGAAATCAGAAGAGAGAGAATAAGCAGATATCTCACCACCTAGTTTTAGTCTGCATAAGAATAAAGTTGCCTGCTTCATTCTGTGTGAAAAAGTGGGCTGAAATAGCCTGATAGTAACCAATCAGTTAGTTCTCTATAGTTCTGTCTCCTGTGCCCACCTCACAAAGAAAGGAACTTTGAAATCACGACTGCTCTTGGTTCTTTGTTTCTGCTTTCCTCAACCCTTCTCTGTCTATAAAACCAGCCTTCCCAGCTCAGCTCACCAGAACAGCTGGACTGTGTTATAAAGTGAAACATCGTGAGATCCTAGACCCGCAAATAAAGCCAACCGCTATTTCTACACTACATGTGCTGTCCTGTCGTCCTTCGGCACTTCCCGGACCTTGTTGAAGATCCGTCATTGAGGACATGCGATTGACTAACTCGTTGGCCTCAAACTCAGTTCCCTGTTCCCCTCCCCACCCCTGGGGTCAGGGGTGAGACTGAAAGTTCCAAACCTCCCTTGTGACTGGTTTTTCTGGCATTCCCACCTTGCCCCCACATCACCTAGGGGCCTACATGAGTCACGTCTTTAGCAAGAGCTCAGGTGCGGTCCAGAGGGGCTTTTTCTAGATAAACAAGGGCTCTCCTATCACTTTAGGAAACCCCAGGGGTTTTTGGAGCTGGGCGCCAGGAGCCAGAGACAAAGACCAACTGTGTTTTTATAATGCCACATACTCAGTTCTGCTCCACGGGTGCTGCCGTGCTTGCCTGGAGCAGCGGAGAACTCACGAATCAGATTTGAAACTGGTACTGCTGGGGTCTCCAAGGGCCTTCGCCATCCTGCAGTTCAGCCCATTTCACTGGACAGATCCACGGTGAACAGAGAAGGAGACTTGCAGCAGAGAAGGAGACCTGCAGCACAGCATGCAGGTCCTCTCTGGAGAGGGTCACAGTGTCCCGGGCCCCACTCCCCGAAATCACAGCACAAATCCTTTCCCCAGCGCAGCACCCAGCATTTGTAATGAACTTGCTATGATTTCAACGTGTGCCCCCAAAGCCTGTGTCCACACTGAAGCCCCAGGGCCACTGTAGTGGGACGTGGGCCTTCGAGACAGCGCCCCACTCTCATTCATGGATTTAAGCTGATTCTAAGCAGACCTCTAGGCTGTGGGTCTGACCTCCTGCTTGCCCTCGCCCTCTCTCCTGCCCACCCACCTCCCCCCAGGGGACCTTGCTGGACCCCTGCATCTTGGACTCCCCAGCCTTCAGCCCTACGAGCCAGGTAAACCTCGACTCATTATAAATGAACCAGACTGTGGTGCACTGCTACAGTGCATAGTGTGGACCCTCTAGAGAGACTTTAGCCTCAGCAAATCCTCTTTGGCAAGACTTTTCCTGGGAGCGAGCCTCCATTTTATTTTATTTTATTTTATTTTATTTTATTTTATTTTATTTTATTGTTTTTGGAGGCAAAGAGGATTTACTGAAAGTTCTAGAGGAAATGTGACACTGCTCCACAACAAAGCTGTTTAACCTTAGATTTCAGGAGGAAACGTGTATTAGCAGTACATTTTCAATAAAGCATTGTCTTAATAGCTAACTAGATTAGATTTGCTGTTCTCAAGTTAAGATTTTTCTAAAACAGTTCTGATATTTCAGTTAAAGGTCATAGTTAAATTTGCAGATTTACAAAACATGTGACTTGTACTTAAAAATTAATAGTTGTTACAGAGCCCCCACTTTTTGAAGTGATGTCAAAGGTCAGCGAAGTGTTGTGTAGATATTTTGGAATGTATCTAAAAGCTTTATCCCCATTCAACTATCTTCTTTTTTCAAAATAAAAACATATATACTAAAAATAAAAATGGTAAGTTGTTGCAAATGAGATAAAAATATTTTAAAACTAATAACTATTAAACTGAAAAAATAAGTTCTTTTGTAGAACGGTAACGATACTTGTCACTAACTTCTTACAAAAAGAAATAATTTAACTACTTTTAAAAAAAATCCATGCAGTGTGATAAAAATAACTGTGCTTGGAAAAATATATAAACTCTCTTTCCCAACATTATAAACAATGTTTTAAAAAGCAATTACTGTCTTTAAAAAAAGATTCCACCCATCACGATTAACACAGCGTGCACTTTCAGAGGAGGCCGGCCTTAAGCCAGGTGTGGTGAGGCCTGCCTGGGGCCCCAGTGCTCTGCATCTGAGGCAGGAAGATGCCAAGTTTCAACCCAGCCTGGGCAACTTTGTGAGTTATGGAGACCCTGCCTCAAAATAAAAGGAAAGAAAGGGCTGGGGATGTAGCTCAGTGGGAGGCCCTGAGCCCAATCCCCAGTACAGAAAACCAAGCCACTGGAGAGCGGTGCTTCTGCTAACACCCAGGTCAGCAGGCAAAGTCTGGAAGGCGGACGTGGTGTGGGGAGGGCCGGAAGGGCTGGGCAACAAGGCCGTGAGCTCAGAAAGGCAGGCAGAGCATGCGGGGAGCCAGAGAGGCTGCTACTGCCAAGGAAAATAAGGACAAAAGCTTGATCACAAAGCACAATTGCTGGCATGGCCAAAAAGGAGAAAAGTCAGGGATGACGGAGATGAGGATTGAAGTTGTTGCCGTGGGCGTGACCGCCACTATCTTCAGGGCGCCTCCCTGTTCCAGCCTATCCTGCAGCACCACACTCTCTAATAGTGTTCTCCCTGTTGGACAGAGTATGCTCCTTGAGGGGACCCCGGGGGTAAGGTGACTTTTCTCTCGTCACAGCATATTCAGGGGAAAGGCTGTCAACATGAGTAATCACCGTCAACCTCGGTCACCTGGTGGGGACGTGCTTTTCCTGTTTCTGTGCTAGGAGTCACTTTGACAGTGAGAGACTTGGTTCCTCCTGCCCCCAATCTGTGTACTTAATTATTATATCACTAAGATCCATTTTAGTCAAGACTCTGGGAATACCAGAGAGTCCCAAAGACTTCTTGACTATTTGCCAAGTGAGAAATATCGTCCAACAAAAGCCCATCAAATGCCCCACAGTTTTCATTTCCTCCCCTTCAGTCTACCTCATGAGTAACCTTGGGAGTGTGCATACTTCTACTAATGTCAGGAAACTTAGAGAGTTTGAATGAAATATCAACCTTGAAAATTTTGGGGAACTTCTGAAGAATTCAGAAAATGTCCTGTTAGGGCTGGGGATCTAGCTCAGTGGTCTAAGCGCCTGCCCAGAAAATGTCCTGTTCAGTTAAAGTGAATCTGAATGGTTATTTATAGAAAACTATTAAATTAATTATTGTTACAACTGAGTGATAATTTGATGCATGTATCCAGTGTATAATGATCAAATCACAGTAGTTAGTATTTGCATCTCATTAAACATTTTTTTCTGTTTGATCTGATTCTTTTTTTTATTTTTTTTTATTTTAAAGAGAATAGAACAAAACAAAACAAAACAGAATAGAATCAAACACAACATAGCATTTCAGAACAGAACACTGCAAGCAATACAGGTCTTCAAAACATAACAACAGGAGATTAGCAACGGCTACCCCAGTGTCTCTTGCCTTCTTTGAAATGGGTGTTGGTTTCTTATTGTCTGATTTGAAGGCCTGTAATGCTTTCACTCTTTTGTTTTATCTGGTTTTATATTATTTTGTTTTGTTTGAGTTTATTGTCAGTAAATGTATGAACAACCATTTCATTAAACATTTTTAAATACTTATTACCACATAGTAATTGTACACATTTCTGAGTTATTGTATGATACTTCAATAACCCAGAAATATTTCTGTTTATAATATGTACTGATAAAATTAAGATAATGAATGCTTCCATCTCTTTGTCATTACTTTATGTTTGGAGGCTTTAAGCTCTGCTCCTTTAGTTGTAAATAAAATGTATAATACAAAGGATGATGGCTGATTGAAAAATATGGCAAATGTTAACTATAAAAATTACTACAGGAAAAGACACATTGCCATCAATCCCCCTCAAAATCTTCCCCCTCCCTTAAAACACATTTATCCCATCATTCTTGCCACTTTCTGAAGCATTGCAGAGTCCTCTTTTCTGAGTGTCTCTACGAGGGGTGATCAAAAATACAATGAACGCTGCTGCCGAGTGTCATCAATGGAAAGACAGGATCGTAAAACCACGACAGTGTGTCCTCCTCTACCTTATATTCACTGGGTCTGGCACTGCACTACTTTTGGCTCTCCCCGAAGTCAAAATGATTATGGAGATTCAACACTTCACATTGATTGTGGACGTCAAAACAGCCACAGCACTACACCTAAAGACACTCATGAAAGAGGACTTGCAGAACTGCTTCAGAAAGTGGCAAGAGCAATAGGATAAGTGTCTTTGAAGTAAGGGAGAGGCTCCTGAGGGCGTAGGCTGCAGGGGGCCGCAGGGCCTGCTTCGGTTTAGGTGAGGACAGAGAGCCGAGGGTTTGCAGTTTGACCCTCAGGAGGGCTGTTCAGGGGTCAAACGGCAAGCGCCAACAGAGGGTCATGGGGGATGGAGACGTTTGCGCCGTTGAGGAACTTTGGGGACTGTTTGGGAACAGCCATTCGAGATTCCAAGTCGAGAAAAGGCATTTTCTTTCTAAATCCAAATTCAAATTCACCCCTGCTCTAATTTGCAGTGTATCTCAGGGCAGTTTCCTAAAGCTGTTGGAAAAATCACAACATACAATAAGTAAAAGTGCACACATCATTACGTTCTGGGCTCAGACTCTCAAGAGAGGCTCCTTTATCTGCATGTTTTCTCTGCTGCTAGGCGGAGGTCACACACAGTGCACATTGTGATAGGAGAAAGCAAAGAAGCAACAGAGCGGTCAGTGGGAATTAGCTTATGAAGAGGAAGCCTTGCCCGGACAGAATGGCCTGCATCCTATTGTGCAGGATAAAGCAAAGGAAGCGTGGGTGCACGGCAAGCCTTTCTCTGAGGCTCGTGTGTTCAGATATCTCGACCACTCGGGTCACCGTGGCCGCCTTTGTGCCCTTCTCACTGCCTGCACCAAGGACTTGCTCACAGGCTGGGACAGTGACGGCTGCGCTCTTGCATGCTGCTCTGGAAAACCCAGTCTTGGCTTTGTCGAAGGCACCGGTAATTCCCGCACTGCTAGGAACAAGACTGCATGCGGCTGTCTCCTTCTAGCGTGACCCTGGGACGGGAGGCCCCGTGTCTCAGCGGTCTGTTGCTCTTGGTTTTGTGTCTGCCCTCTGACCTTTTCATAGATGAGCTTGTTTTCCACTTGAACAAAAGAGAAGAGAGTCTTGGGGTCACCACTGTGGGCCAGCACTCCAGACTCCACTACTACCCCAGGCCTGAGCAGGAGTGAGTGCTTCTGCGGAGGTTCCTGTGCGCCTCACCCATTGCCATTTTTAAGTCTCCTGCTTTGATAAAGAATGAAGAAATGCCCCAGCATTGTGGCGCACTGTAAATTTTTATATTGAACAAATAGGTGCTTTTTAAGAATTCAATGTGATGCAATCATGCTAGCTCTGCGTTAATGATTTATAGTTTCTTTTATGCAACATGAGCTTGATTTTATGATGCAAGTGTGGTGTCTAACTCTTTCTTTTGTTTTCTTTTTCTTTTTTGATAGGGTTTCACAGTATTGCCCAGATTGGCCTCAGAACTTCTGGGTTCAAGAGATCCCCCTGTCTCAGCTACCCAGGTTGGCCAGGCATGCAGGTCCTGCCAGCATGCCCACTGTCCATCTTTTCAAGGTATCCGTCTGTCTCTATGACTCTGCATACAGTGAGCTCACGAGGAAGTAATTTTAACAGTTTAACTAAGAGATCCTTTTTGAGGCCCAAGATAAACCCCATCCTGCCACTTTATAGGCCCTGCTCTGGTCACCTGCCTTCATGGCCCCCGTACTGGGCCCACATGTGCCCTGAACTAACGTACATCAGTCACCCGGCCCTGGCAGGAGGCAAGTGGGTATCTTCTTGTAAACCATCGGTGAAAATGGAATGGAAACTGGGGAAGATTCATGTTTCCTGTACCCCACACCTGGTTTAAGATGAAAATCAATTTGATTTCAAATAACTGAGTGGTTACTAGCTGGTCATTAGTAGAATTTGTATGTTACCAGCTGCCTATAACCAAGTGTTGCTTGGTAGCTGTCCATAGAGGGTCTCCCGACTTCTCAGGGAAGAGTTCATCCCACACTTTTGATCCTGTGGCTGGTTTTATACCTGATAATTGAATAATTTTTAAATTCTAGGAGGTTTTGTTCTTGGTATATTTTCTACCACTTCAAAGTGAAAATAACACTTGGTACAAAAAAAGTCTGGGCTGTAACCAAATAGCGCAGTTTGTACAAAAGGGGAACCAACTGCATCCGACCAGATTATCAGAGAAAGAGCAGCTGGTCTTTATGGGAATGAAACCCACAGGACTTTTTCAGGCAGGCAAGGGCAAGAAGCCCTGTTTTCAAATTCTTACATAGATGCTCTGGACAGAAAGCACAGGGGCTGTCTCAGCACTGTCTGCAGCCAGCGACCCAGAACAGGAAGACCCTATGAGCCCTGAGGCCCTGCTACAAACTCGCGGGACGCTGAAGCAGAAGAAAATGTGCGAAGCAGCTGGTGGTGTCCCCAGGTATCATATGAAAAAGGCACCATCAATGGTGCCACACAGAATCTGGCACTGTGGAAATCAGTAGGGATTTTTAGTTCCTCAAAACCTAAACACAAGATTCCCATTCCGTCCAGCCATACCCATCCTGCCTATAGGCCCAAAAGAATGAAAGTCAGGGGGCTGGGGATTTAGCTCAGTGGCCTAAGCGCCTGCCTGGCAAGCATAAGGTCATGAGTTCAATCCCTGGGGCTGCAAAAAAAAAAAAAAAAAAAGAATGAAAGTCAGCTCCAGTGGAGACTGCTGCATGCCTGTGCTGGTCACAGCCCAGTTCACGATTGCTGAGTTGCAGAATCAGCCCAGATGCTCCCCGATGGCTGAGTTGATACAAGAAGTATATGTGTGCAACGGAGCACTATGTGGTCATAAAGAGGAACAAAATAATGTCATCTGCAGGAAAATGGGTGGAACTGGTAATTATCATATTAAGCTAAATAAGTCAGACTGAGAAAGACTAGTATTGCCAGTTTCCTCTATAATGTGCAACCTAAGATCACAAAGAGGCAGAGACACGAAAGTAGAAGGGGGAAGACCAAAGCAGAGGGGGAGAGCTGGGGGTAGGGGCGGGGAAGGGTATGGGAGCCGGAAAATATGTTCCGAGTGTGTTATGTGCACTGTGAAAACGACACAAGAAAGCCCGTTATTTTGCACAGTTAATATGCACTAATAAAAATATCCATGACTGGGTGTGTGAGCCAAGAGGGGAGCACTGCAGGGCCCAAGGTGCATTTGTGGAAGGAGAACTGAGTTGTTCACCTACCGGAAGCTAGAGAAGGGTGACCAGGGACCCAGAAGGGAGAGCTGCGGAGAGACGATCCAAGAGAGGCAAGGAGGCCCCTGTAGGGAAAAATGACATGAGGAGATGCACAAATGCTTTTTCACAGAGGCTTCCTGAGGCCGGCCACAGCCACAGTACACTAAAACAGGCCTTTCTTGTGGTTCCCCAAGTGCTACTCACCATGTGAGGTCACAGTGTGACTTTGTGTCATTGCTTCTAACGTTTCCTCACCTTCGTCCTCTGCCAAGGTGCGTGTGGGAGTGAGAAACCAAAGGGAGGTGTGAGCACCCCATCTTGCCACGAAGGGCTGACTTTTCCCCCCTGTTTTGCCACAGGAAATTTGGTGACCTGCTTACTGGAAAGGCCTGTATGGGTGGGAAGGCAGCTGTCCACGCAGCAGGAAAAGGGTGGGAGTTGCAGTTTTTAAATGGCTGGGTGGGAAAGGAGTTCAGGTAAGTGTGGAAACAGAAGTAACAGCAGGATCTCTGGGAGTGTGAGGCACAGAGGTAGGGGACGTATGATCAGGCGCCCCATCCAGACAGGATGTGGGGGACCCTTCCCTAGAAAAAGGTATCTGAGACATGGAGCAACCCAGAGAGTGAGTGTCTGCAAATATCAAGCTATTTCCTGTGTTCACAGGGCATGTGGAGAGACTGAAAACAGACAACTAAACTCCAGAGGCCAGAGGGAAGAGGGGAGATAGAAAACCCCCTTTTCAAGCGCTCACGAGTATGGAGTATCGATGATCAACAAGGCAAAAGTAAGAGCTAATAAGGCCACAGGACTCTCCCTCTCCCTCTCCCTCTCCCTCTCCCTCTCCCTCTCCCTCTCCCTCTCCTCCCCTTTTCTTTCTTTTATCATGCAATTAGTAAGAGAAAGTTCTAGCTCAAGGCCTGAAAAAACAAAAAAACGATTCGCTTTCATGTTGTTTTCTCCCATTGACTCAGGTTACTTCCTGGACAAAATCCATCATTTTTTTTTTCTTGTGCAAACAGAGCACATCCAAGTTGTCTGACATAAATTTCCTTTTCCTTGAGGCCTCACCTCTGACTCAGATTCGCCCACACACCATCAACTTCTTTCCACTTCCAGAGCTCCTATCATTTGTTTAATAAACATGTGCAGTGGAGTGTTGATTAGAGCGCCAAGAATCAGGTTGGGTTCTAGGAAATCAAGAGACAGTGAAGCAGGATCATAGCCTTGGAGGGAGTGGTTCGGCTCCACGATCGTGAACAATAGCCCTGGAATTCTGGACAAGCATAGTTTCAGTATGGTTCTTGACTTTAAAACTCTACACCTGCTTCTCCTCTGCATGGAGCTGGTCCCTGCCATGGCCATTTTATGGGTTTTCCTCTGTGCTTGGGCTCATGCTGGTCCTTCAGCTTAGTGTAGATATCCAGCTCATCAGCCCTTTCCTGAGCGCTTGAAGTTAACATCTGCCCACTTCCTCTTCTTTGTATCTCTGTTACCAAGCACCTAAATTCTGTCACTACTATCTGTATTTGTTTTAGAAAAATGTCTCATTTGATCTTAGAACAACTATTAACCTTTTCATTCTCAGTTTCTCTTTTGTAGAAAGAAGGCAATGGGTCTTGCTTTGGGTGTGGCTTTGAGTTGTTATTTTAAGACAACAAGTATAAGTAAATGCAAATCAAATAAGTATCAGTGATGTAGAGAAAAGAAATCCTTATACACTGTTGGTAGGAACACAAATTGGTACAGATATTATGGAAAACAATATGAAAGTCCCTCCAAAAATTAAAAACAGAGCTACCGTGTGCTCTAGTGCCCCACTTCTGAGTATACACTCAAGAAAATGAATTCAGTGTGTCAAAGAGATATCTTTACCCCACATTCACAGCCACATTCTTCACCATAGTCAACCATAGGCTATCGACCTGTGTCCATCCATTGATGAATGGGTAAAGAAAATGTGGTATACTAGTCAGTCTTTAAAAAGAAGGGAATCTTACCTTTGCAACACCGTGGGTGAACTCGGAGGACAGTATGCTAAGTTAAATAAGGCGGACACAGAAAGTCAAAGATTGCATGATCTCACTTAGATGTGAGAGCCAAAGTAGCTGAAGTCACAGAAGCAGAGGAGAGTAGAATGATGGTCTGCAGGGGCTGATGATAGGGGGAAGTAGGAAGATGTTGGTCAGTGGGTACAAGGTTCCAGTTATGCAGGCTGAGTAAGTCGTGGAGCTTTGCTGCACATCATGGGGACTATAGTTAACACAGTGTTAATCACTTGAGATCTGCTGAGAGAGTAGATCTTCAGTGTTCTGACCCCATACGTGTGCACACACATCCACAAACACAATGGAAACTATCCCTGGTGACAAGTGTGTTGATTGGCTTTGTTGTGGGGACCGTTTCACAGTCCACAGCACAATGCATTTCAAAATATCCTATCACAGTCTATATGTATTTCTATGTATACAATTTCTAATTGTTAATCGTATCTCCATAAAGCTGGAAAAATCAAATGAAGTGGATTAAGAGTATTTCAAAACTGAAACTGCTCTATGTATCTACTTTAAGAATTATTTTGCTTTCAAAATGTATTTTAAACTCCGTGAAGAATGGGATAATGTTCTAATTATCTTCATCTTTCCCATAGTATGTAGCACATGGGATACCTCAAGACATCTGTGTGTAGAATTCATCAGAATTGAAGCCATGTCAGCAATGCTCCAGGTGTCACCAAGGGACAGAGCCATCCACCCCCCAGGAGATGCTCCAGTCACACCCAATGAGTGTGACAAAGGAAGCAATCTCCAGGACAAGATGCTCACATCTCACAAAGGGAGTTGATCTTACTTGGCCACAATTCAAGTTGCATTTAATTTTTGAACCACTGAAAAAATTCTTATTGAAAATTCATGGAGAGACTGTCACAATTTAAATTTCTATGTGAATAAAGGGAAACCCATTAGAAACTAGAAACCACTGACCAAAAACAAAACTATACCAAATTGAGTTTTAAAATCTTGATTGGCTTTATTTTTTTATTTTAGAATCTGACAACACTTCATTCCATAAAATAGAATAATAAGTTTTCCCATTGGTTGGGCAGAGGAGGTTGGTTTTTATAGACAGGGAAAGGTTAAGGAACATAGGAACAAAGAGCAAAAGGCAGACCGGTTATTTCAAAGTCACTTTCCTTGAAGCTGGGGCAGAGAGACAGAACAAGAGAAAATAACAACAGTGCTAGAGTTAGATCTGTCAGGTCACCCAAAAGCCCATGTGGTGAAGGCTTGGTCACTGGCCTGCTGTGCTTTTGGGAGATGGTAGAACCTTTAAGAGGTGGGGCCTAATGGGAGGAAGTGATGTCATTGAGTGTGGCCTCAAAGGGAATACTGGAAACCCAGGCCCTTCCTGTCTCTCCCTGTGCTTCCTGGCTCCAAGGAGGTGAGCGGCTTTGCTCCTCCACCTGCTCCCTGCTGTGATGCTTTGCCTCACCACAGGTCCAACGCCAACCAGCCATGGACTGAAACTTCTGAAACCATGAGCCAAAATTAACCTTGCCTCCTATTAAGTTGATTTGCTCAAGTATTTTGCCATAGAGACAGAAAGCAGCCTAACATATCTTTAGATTACTTGTTTGAAGAATCAAAGCAGAGAGGACTTTATTATTACATAGATTGAAACTGGCCTGTTTAGCAAATCTGACGATCATCGCCTCTCTCTCTCCTTCTCACTTTTTAGAAGGTGAGAGAACAATTTAGCTTTAAGAGCTCAACTCTGTTTTGATTTTCAGTCTAGTCTGTTGGAGCCTGGAAGAAGTTTCCCCTCCCTCAATGACCTCCTGTAATTTTATTTACCACCAGCTGACCCTTTACCAGGAACTTTCTGCTCTAATAGATTGAAACTATTTTCTTTGTCTTGTACAAACACTTTCTGAAGTTTCCCCTATTCCCCTATAGTGAGTACTACCCCAAATTTATGAGTCACTGTATGTTCGAAAAAGCTCTTCAAAATTTAAATGTGCTTAAATTGTTCTTTTATTAGAACCACCTCTACCCCCAAGGACAGGTGCTAAGAGGGCTGTGTTTTAGATGTGCGTGTACAGAACGCAACCTCCAGAATGCGCAGAAGATAGAAACACCAGCCTCCTAACAAGTCATTTGCACCAGCAGTTCTCCTTCTGAAAGGAAGCAGAGATCACTGACCCCAGCTGACCCCCACTAGACGCCAAAAAGGAGAAGGAAAAAAGTTAACTGATTAAAAATATAATCTTGACTGAGAATACTCACATGATACAGCTAAGGAAAAAACCAGCGCTGGTGTTTAGGAATTCATTTGCATTTAAAGACGTCTGCACCAGTTGCTTGGGGGTTGCCTCCCTAAGTGGGGTGCGGGGTCGCACAGTTCTGGAGCTACAAATCCAAGCTCCAGGTATCAACAGGGTAGGTTCTGAGGGCTAGGTGGCAAAATCGGTTCCAGGCCTCTCTGTTTCGCTTGTGGGTGTTCATCTTCTCCCAATATCTTCACGTTGTCTTCCTTCTATGTGTGTTTGTGCCCAACTCCTCCTGCCCCCCACCTTTCTGCCTTTCTGGGGATCAAACCAGGGCCTTGCACGCTTTCTACCACTGAGCTGCACCCAGCCCTCCTCTCTGTGTAAGGTTTGGATAAGGTCACATCCTAATGACCTCATTTTGCATGAACTGTTTCTCTAAAGACCCTATCTCCAAAATACTATGGGGTCGGGGGTTCAACATAGGAATTGGGAAAGAGACAGAATGCCACAATACAGCTCACAGCAGTATCCCAATGTTTCCTCCACAGATAGACATTATTTTCCCTGATAATTTAAAATATCCGTTTCTGTAAGTTGTTTGTTTAATAAAGTTGCTTAGTTTACTTTCCCTTGAACTACTGATAACCCACTGTTTTGTCAATGAATTTAAAAAAACTTTTTTTAAGAAAAAGAAGTAGATCTGGGTAATTCAGAGACATATGTGCTGTGACAACACATGAACTAAGAATGAACTAAGAATCAACTTCTGAAACT
>RJWT010033504.1:0-13910 GCA_004365215.1 Cuniculus paca
TTTTTTTTTTTTTTGTACTGGGGATTGAACTCACAACCTCGTCCTTCCCAGGCAGGCATTTGTGCCACTGACCTAAATCCCCAGCCTGACAATTTCATTTTTTATAGAAATTGAAGCTTTTCAATACAACATCCATTCTCACTTTTTCCATGTCTGATATTCTTCCATGGCAAGCAAATATGCAAATTTTCCCCTACATGAGTTGGAGTTGTTGAAAGAAACATTTCCTTGGCTTAAGTGACATTATACTTCTCTACTAAATATTTTTTTCATATAACAGATCTCTTGAGTTTTGTCAAAGTAGCCAAAGTGCTTGAATTTGCAAATTAGTTCTTGAAAACAACTTGTAACTTAGACACATAATGGCTTTCATCATGAATCCTTACATTTGCATTTATTTTGTTCCAGGTAAACTCTGTTTCCCATTACGAGACTGTCCTGAATCTCTACCAGAGTCCTGGTAGAGACATCATTCTTGTCACTCAGCTTCAGCCAACACCTCTGCCTCTTGGTTTATGGGCAGTGGCAGACCATCAAGTCATTACGAACACTTGTAGGTTTTTCTCGTCACACTAAATTTCCACTAATTACACACATTCTCATAGTCTCCCTACCTATTTTGAAAGATGGGATGTTCTTTTCCCTGGCAGACTACATTGCTCTAAGCTGAGTTCTTTTTGTCTCCTTTGAAATGTTTATCCTAACCACCTGTTTTCAATATCCTCTTCCCTGAATGTGTTTCCTCATCATGTACACATGCTTAAGTCTTCTTCCTGTTAAAAAAAATGCCTATTTCCCTTCTTGTAATTTATCACTAAGTTTCTTGAAAGTGTTCCATAATTCAAAGTTACCAATTCTTTAAGGCAAGTCATTCCTAAAATGACTGAATTTGACTTCTGTCTCCATCTCACTAAAAACAATCATCTTGAGCGCACAATGACTTCATGGTTTCCACACCTATAATCAATTTTCAGTTTTCATCTTATGATTATGCTTAAAATAGTCCCCTTCTGAAAGTCTCTTTTTTTTCCTTAGAAGGTAGTATCTAACAAACTGACTAGAATTGTTTTTTTAATTATCATATATTTTTAAAATAAAAATACATTTATTAATATAGGTATTGACATGTCCTAAGCTATAAAGTCTTTTTTTATCTTATTTCTGCAATATGAAGCAGGTTTATTCCCATTTTTCTTTATAAGAACAAAGAAAGGTTATTGAATCCTTTGCAATACTTACAAAATGAAGTACATATTGTAAAAGGACAGCATTTAACCAAAATTATTGTAGCCTCTTGTTGTCTGTTGGCCTTTCTGCTTTACTTATTATACTAAGGCCTCTTCTTTTTCTCCAGACTTGCCCACTATTACTGCCTGGCAGTTTTTTGTTTTGTTTTGTTTTATTTTTTTCCTTTCTTTCATTAGCACAAGCTTTTCTTCCTGCTCTGGTCCCTGGAACCAACTTTTCCTAAATTACCTAAGCCAAACTTATGGCTTCAACTGTTATCTATTCAATGACTCAAAAACAGTTCCTTTTTAACCCTGAAATGGACATGTTCACCCAGTACTCCTGCGGGTGCTTCATCCCCTCTCTCTGGAGTTGAACTAGGCCCCCGATGATGATAAGACACCCCCTACTCCTCTTGTGCTCCCTGGTCCAGAGTGACAACACCACCCACCCACCTACTTCACCAAGACAGATCTCTAAGGCTTGAAATGAAAACAACACTGAGATTCCATCTCACTCCAGAAAGGACAGCTATCATCAAAAAATCAACCAATAACAAGATGCTGGTGGGGCTGCAGGTGGTGGGAGTGTAGACTGGTACAACCACTGTGGAAATTACTGTGTAGATTTCCCAAAAAATTAAAACTCATGATTCCATTTGATCCAGCTATTCCACTTCTTGGTATCTTCCTGAAAGAATTAAAAGCATTCTATCACAGCAATATATGCATGCCCATGTTTATAGCAGCACAATTTCTAACAGCTGAATCTTAGAAACAGCACATATGCCTGTCAATGGATAAATGGATAAAGAAGATGTGGTTTTTTTATATACAATGGACTACTACTCTGCCACAAAGAAAGATAAATTTGAGAGATTTTTAGGTAAATGAATGCACCTTGAGAACATAATTTTAAGTGTAATAAGTCAGACATGTGTTTAAATATCACACTGTTTCTCTTATGTGAGATACCCAAAAGAGTAAACAAGGACCAAAATGGAGGACTGTTACTGAGATATAGGAAGAAAGTGTTCAAATGGCTAGGGGAATAAGGGCAGGGAGGGGAGGAAAGGAAGGAAGAAAATAGGGCAAAAAATTTTTTTAATAGAATGAAAACAATAGAAATAAAGTTTTGTAATTGGAGAGTTGTAAGTTGAAGAACTGAGGAAAAGGGAGGGAAATGGAGTAAAAACAAAAACAAAAACAAGGTATATTATGCACAAGTTCAAATTCCCTGTGATGAGTGGATATGTACATCAAAAATGTATCAATGAAATAATTTTTACAGGAAAAATTATTGTTATTAATTATTAATAATCATTTAAGTATTTATTAATCATTTAAGTATTTAAGTATTAATTATTAATAATCATTATTTTAATGATTTATGTATAAAAACAAACTTTGATAGAATTTGATAGACTATTTCATATAAAATTTTAGAGTTCAGGTTCTGTAAGGTTAGCACAAATGGCTCAGTTGGGTTTTTCTTAATGTATTTCCCAAATAAACCCTTTGTGAGGAAGCATAGGGTCTTGTAAACTGATAAAGGCAGGAGCGCCATTAAGATCTGTTATTTGGAAGTATTTGTGTTTTCTTTTTCCTTTCTATAAGCACCACATGTTTCTGTCTGATTGCATTACACTAACACAGCTTGGGCCAGGGGAGGATTGTTAGCTAACTAGTCCTTCTCCTGTTTATAGTTCTTTTCCACTGAATTGAATGACTTAGCCATAACCCTGAAGTGGACCCTTTTTTGCCTCTAGTTGAGATACATGCTTTTTATGAATTTGTATGTATGAATCTTGTTTTTGTTTTGGGAAATTACATATAGTGTAAAATAAAATAAGTTTAAAGAAAAGAAATCTAAGGTTTGAATTCTCTACCCCTTACCTCCAGCAATTTATTTCCCATAAAACCTTGCTCATCACTTAAACGCTATTTTTCCCAAATCTATCTTTTCTCTTCTATTACCGCCATTCCTTGCCACCAGCTCTTGTACTAACTCTTATAATAGTCTTCTTTGCACCTATGCTTTCCTCCAATCTATGCTCCTGTAATCTTCTGGAATTCTATTATACAAGTCTGGGGCTGTCAGTATAGCTCAATCTTAGAATGCTTATTTAAGTATGTGCAAGGTCTTGGGTTCCATCTCCAGCACTAAAAACAAAATAAAACAAAATAATAAATCCAATCATGTCAGTCTTACATAAGAAACTTGCAATAATCTTTCCATCTGCATGGAATAAGTCCAAACTTCAGCACGCCAAACAAAATCTTCATTTTTGCTATTTCTTAGCATGTTTCTCTTTCTACCATTCCATGCCTACCAAGTTCCAGACACTCTGACTTTTCCTGAGCATATTTTACTTCTCTGGAAACATGTCACTTCCATTCTTTGCACATACTCTTATTCTTTCTGCTCAGAAAACTTCTCAACCTTCAAGATAGGCTTTTCCACTTCTTCCAGAACTGGTATCCCCTCCCCCACTCACACACAGACACTCAGAGGTAGCAGTGCATCATCGTGCTCACTTGCATATATTGATTCAGCATTTTTATGAATTTTTACTGTACTTATTGTACACTCCCTGCCACAAGAAGACAGCAAATTTATTTGAGAATATGTTTTACTTCTCTTTCAATCTGCTAAATCTACTGTAGTTTATCTGACTATCTATCCAAATGTATGGACAATGTAAATAATTATTGAATGAATGCATTCATCCACTCTTTTAAAATCGTACTACTATTGGTATCTCCAATAAATGATTGTAAATAAGTGCCTCCTGTATGCCAGGAAATTTAGTGAGCATTCACAGTTCATTTCCCATTTATTTTTCTGACTTCACTATTACAATTACAAATTCATCCATTTTCCAATAAATCTTTCATGTATAGGATATATATATTTTCAAATATTAAATCCCATTGTAACCTTTTTGTTTCAAACATGTCCATACTTCATTAATCTTCTTAGAACTGCATTAGAAGTCATCATTCTTGTAAATGAATTACTTGATTAGAGGTTCTGTAGGAAAATAGATGCACCTTGAGGCCATAATGTCAAGTGAAATAAATCAGACACAAAAGACTAAATAACTCATGGTTTCTCTTATATGAGAAGCACAAAATAGAAATAAAAAGCAAAATAAAAGATAAGAGGAAAAGGAAGATAGGTCTTTTACAAAAGGGAAAGAAACCAAGAGGTAAAAGGAGGAGGAAGGCATGAGCCGGGGGAAGCCATGAGGAAATGGAAGAGAATCAAGAAGCCAAGGAACAATTTCTTGCAAGCCAGCCTGTGCAAGGGCTGGAGGACAAAAGAGCAATTCCCTCATGCCCCCCCCACACACACACCCAGTAAGCAACTGGCTGATTTGGAGGAACTCAGGCTGAGATAATAGCAACTGAAATTAAAAAAAAAATAACTTAATGCTTGTATTGTTTGATTGACTTTGCAGACCTAAAGCTGGTAGTCTGAGCAACTATTTGGAGCATAACAACATGCATTATAGCAACTGTGGGGGATTGTCTTTTGTCTTATTTTTGAAATTCAATGTTTTGTTCCACTTTACTGTTTTGTTTTATTCCTCTATCTGGTAACCTGAGAAACTATTTTGAAGATAACAATACTTAACATAGAATCCCTCCCTGTGAATTGGTGCCATGTACAGGCCACTGGGGGGACAGCCAGGCGTCAACATTTTCCAGTGAGTCAGTGCCATTTGCGGACCGTGGCAGAAGACTGCAAGAAGTCACCAAGAAGGAAGCCTTCACTGTGAATTTGCACCATGTGCAGCCTGCTGGGGAGACAGTCAGATTCCAGCCCCTTCTGGCACACAGACTAGGAAACAAGAAAAGCCAACCCTCCCACACACACCCCCCTGCAGTAAGCAACCAGCTGATCCAGAGAAACACAGGCTGCAATGATGACTATTGAGGTGGAACACAATTTCATGTTTGTAGTGTTTAGTGTTTCACTGACTTTGCAGCTCTAAAGCTGGTGGTCTGATCATCTATTCAGAGGATGGCAATATGCAGTGTAGCATCTATGGGAGATCTCCTTCTGAAGGTGTTAGCCATTGTTGATTCCCTATTGTCTTGTTGTGAAGTCCTGTATCATTTTCATTGGTTTGTTGGGTTACGTTTTGTTCTCTTTTGTTTTGTTTGACTTTATTGTGTCTGATAGTATGGGCAGCTATTTCAAAGGTAACAAGGTATATTATGGTAGCCATTTTGGATTTACTATTATCTTGTTTTGAAGTCCTTTATTGCATTCATTGTTTTGTTTTTATTGGCTCTATTCTGTTCTGTTTCACTTGATTTTTACTATGTCTCAAGGTATCTGTTGCTATTTTGAAGACAACAGGAGGCATTATGGTAACCATTGTTGATTTCCTACTGTTTTGAAGTCCTGTGTCACTTACATTGGTTTGTTTTGATTGGCTTTGCTCTGTTTTGTTTTGCTTGGTTTTATTCTCCTGAAAAATAAATAAATAAATAAATAAATAGTTTATATGAGACTAAGCAAAAAAAAATGCAACACAACAACCATTGTTAAATTCCTATCTTGTTTTGAAAACCTATATCATTATTGCTGTTTTTTGTTGTTGTTGCTGTTGTTTTGCTTCTGCTGGTTTTTGTGTTTGTTTGTTTGTTTTTTATTTCTTTTAGTTTTTTTGCTTCTTGATTTTTCTGGGTTTTTTTTTCTTTTTTCTCTTTAAAATAAAAAAAAAAGAAAAGGAGGAAGAAGAAGAGGGGAAGGCAAAGGGTTGAAAAAAAATTTAGATGTGTTATGCACATGCACCAACTCCCCTCAAGAAATGTAATCATTATTACTGCAAACATGCTAATAAAAACTGAAAAAAAAATAAATGGTACCAGTAATAATTAAATAATTTTATGAAATTATAAAAACTTAAACATTTCATTTTCTCTATTGTCCTTTTCTCTCTCTTTTTAAAGGTATTATTTGACCTTGATTCCTGTTAATCCTTTTGTTTCTAAATCTCACCAACAATAAATTGTCCCTATGTAATATTCCTTAATATTTTGTTTGTTTTATGTTTGCTTGTAGCTATTGAAAAGGATAAATTTATTTACTTAAAAACACATTTAACTTCAATTTTACTAAATTTCCTTCTCAAATATGACTTTTTCTCAATGGTTGTGTTTTTACTGTGGTAAAATACACATATGAAATTTAACATCTTAACTTTTTCAACAGCTCAGGGTTATACTATATTTATGTTGTTCTGCAACCATTATCACCATCTCCAAAATTCTTTCATCTTGCAAAACTGAAACTCCGTACTCACACAATGACTCTATTTTCCCCTCTCCCCAGCCTTTGGCAACCATATTTCAACTTTCTGATGTTATGATTTTACTTAGTGTATGTACAACTGTGACTGAAATCATCCAGTATTTATCTTACTTTAAATTGTCTCACTTAGCATAACATCCTCCAGTTTTTAATCTATGTTGCTTCAAATGGCCAATTTCCTTCTCTTTTTATGGTTGAATAATTTTCCATAGTATGGGTATGACACATTTTGTTTATCCATTCATCTTTTGATAGATACTTCTCTCTACATTTTAGTTATGTGGAAAATGCTGCAATGGATATAGATGCACACATATCTCTTTGACACCTTGACTTCCATTCTTTTGAGTACCTACCCACAAGGAGAGTTGTTGAATCATATGAATTGTTTGAGTAAACACCATGCCTTTTTCCACAGCAACTGTGTTGTATCATTTTATATTTCTACTAAGAGAGCGTGAAGGTTCAAATTTCTCCACATTCTTGTCAATATTTCCTATTTTCTATTTTTTGATAATAGCTATTCTAATTCTAATGGGTGTCAGGTGTTATCCCACTTTGTATTTTCATTCATATATATATGAGACAGAGAGAGACAGAGAGAGAGAAAGAGAGAGAGAGAGAGAGAGAGAGAGAGAGAGAGAGAAAGAGAGAGAGAGTCTTGCTATTGTACTTACTATGTAGCCTAGGCTGGTATTGAATTTGTGGCAATCTTCCTATCTCAGCCTCCCAAGTGCTGGAATTACAGATGTTCACCATCATGCCCCGCCACTTTCATGTTCTTATTGGTGCATTTGTGTCTTCTTTGGAAAAGTGTCTATTCAAGTTCTCAGACTATATTTGAATAGAGTTTTTGTTGTTGTTGTTTTTTATTGTTGAGCTTTAGAAGTTCTCCATATATCATGAATATGAATCCTTTATAAGACATAGGGTTTGAAAATATTTCTCCCACTCTGATTTGCTTTTATACTCTGTTGAGTTGATGGTATTCTTTAATCCACATTTTAAGAAATTATGATGAGGTCAAATTTGTTTCTTCTTTTCTGACTGTGCTTTCTGCATCATCACTAAGAAATTATCACTAAAATCAAAATTTCTGAATTTTTTGTCCCTTTTTTTGTAAGAATTTATACTTTCAGGTGGTATATTTAGACCTTAATCCATTTCAAATCAATTTTTCTGTATGACATAATGGAAGGGTCCAATTTCATTCTTTTGCTTGTAGAGATCAGTTTTTCCAGTACTATTTCTTGCAAAGACTATACTGTGCTTATTGAATGTTACTGACCTCTATCAAAAGTCATCTGACCATACATATATTCAAGGGTTTATTTCTGAGCTGCCTGTTCTATTTGATTAGCACAGGTCTACCTTCATGCGAAGACCACAGTTTCGATTTTTGTAAGCTTGTAGTACTTTTGAGATAAAAAAGTAGAAGTCCTCCAATTTTGTGTGTATGTGTTTTACTTTTCAAAGTACATTTTTTTGAGGAGTGCTATTCAGGGCCTTTGAGATGCCATGTGAATTTTAGAATGGTGTTTTCTAGTTATGCAAAAAATTTCATTGGAGTTTTGAAACGAATTACATTAAATCTATATATCACCTTCGGTAACATTGAAATGGCAAGCTTCCCAATCCATGAAAACAGATGTCTTTCTATTTAAAATGTCTTCTTTACCTTCTTTCAGTAAAATTTTGTAGTTTTCATTGTACAAGCAATTCAACAACTCAATTATTTTTCTTTTTAATGTTATCATTAATAAAATTATTTTCTGAATATTCTTTCTGAGTTGTTCATTGTTTGTATATAAAAAGGCAACCAATGTTCATGTTGACTTTGCACATTGCTACTTTGTTGAATTTATTTATTAGTTCTAACAATATTTTTGTGGAATCTTTTGAGTATCCCACATATAAGATTATGTAATCCACAAATGATTGCTAAAACAAGAGGGATAGACAAGAAAAGTCAGTTCGGGAGGTCTAACATACTAAAGTTAATGGCAATGTAGTAAATACTTGAAAATTGCTCAGGGAGTTGCTCTTACATGGTTCTTACCATAAAAAAGTAATAAGTATAAGCCGAGCGTGGTGGCTCATGCCTGTAATCCCAGCACTCGGGAGGCTGAGACAGGTGGATCGTTGTGAGTTTGAGACCAGCCTGGGCTACAAAGTGAGCTCAAGGCCAGCCTGAACAGCATAGTGAGACCCTGTCTCAAAAACACCAGGGCTGGGGATCTAGCTCAGCGGTCTAAGCACCTGCCTGGCAAGTGTAAGGTCAGGAGTTCAATCCTGGTGCCACAAAAAAAAATAAGTATGTGAGGTAACACATGTAAATTAGTTTGATTTTGCCATTCCACAATGTATACATATATCAAGACACCAGGTTTTATACCATAAATATATACATTATTTTTCTATCTCAATTTAAAAGAAAGAAACCAAGAAGAAAAAAATCCTTTCATTGCAAAAATTAGCACCACATTTTCATGTCTGGGATTAAATCACAATTTTTTAAAAAATGATCCTGAATTCAATTTGCTAGATTTTGTTAAGAATTTTTGCATTATTCATAATGAATATTGGTTGGTAGTTTTTTGGTAGAGTTTCTGTCTGGCTTTAGTATCAGGATTATTGATGGCTTATACAGTGGGTTAGAAAACGCTCCCTCCTCTTCATTTTTTTCTGGGGAAGTTTGGGAAATATTGATGCTAGTTCTTTAAATGTTTCATAGAATTTACCAGTGAAGTCATCAGTTCCAGTGCTTTTCTGTTTTAAGAGATTATCAATTAGTAAGTCAATCTCTTTGTTAATCATGGGTATACTAATATTTTCTGTTTCTTTGGGATTTCGATTTGGTTTTCTTCTTCAAGAAATTTGTCAACTTTATGTGGGTTATCTAGATTCTTGGTACTTATTTGTTGATATTATGCTTACACAACCATTTTATTTCTATAGAATAAATAATAGCATTCCTGATTTTTCTCCAACTTATAGTAATTAGTCATTTCTCTTTTTTCTTAGATATCTTTTCTAAAAGTTTGTGAATTTGTTTGGAGTTTTTTTTTTTTTTTGAGACAGGGTCTCACTTTGCAGTTCAGGCTGGCCTGGGGCTCACTTTGTAGCCCAGGCTGGTCTGGCACTTGCAAGGATCCTCCTGCTTCAGCCTCCAAGTTCTGAGATTACAGGAGCTCGCCACCATGCCCGACTGGACTTCTTGAAGTATCTGTTTTTTGTTTTGACTTTATCTTTTCCTATTTCCTATTTCATGCATCTCTGTTGTAATCTACTATTTCCTTTAACTTCAAATTTAGATTTACCGTATTCTTTTATTAGCTCCCCAAATTGTAAATGGTTTCTTGATATATTAGACCTTTTATTAACATAAAATATCTTTCTTGTTTTTTTATTAAAGTTAATTTTGTCTGATGTTAGTATAACCATGTCTTTAGTCTTTTTTCAATGACATTAAAATATATTCTATATATATGTTGAAGATTTGATCTTGAGGATTACTAAAAAAATGCATTTTCTTACATCCTTTTTATAGGTCATTCTAACTGATAACTTACCATCTCAAACACAATAGAAATATGTTTTCTTTACAGGTTTCATAAGTGCACATTAACGGAAGATTTTTTTTTTCTGTCCAGAAATATTGCCAGTGCTATCTAAAGTATTTGCTTTCATGGTCCCAACTTAGATTTTTGGGAAGAAGCAAAAACCAAATGCTGTCTGAGTCGTATCTGAAAGAACAAATGATACGTCCACAAAACTTTTTAAAAAAACTATTGTCTATTAGGTAAGAATAAAATCAAAGCTCAGTAAAAGATAAGTACCAAGTTGAGATTTCTAGGTGAGACAGTATGTGTTTTCATGTGACATGAAATATATGTCCTGCCCCACAGAATTTGGTCCCTTTCTTTATGAACTATGGTGGGACAGAGATAGGGGATTCTCCTTTCCCTTGGAAAATCCCTACTTCTTCTCTCCAAGAACTCAAGGGGTTTATTCTGTGTTTTGAGGCTACTGGGAAATTTCATCTAACTCCTGTGGGGGAAAAGAATGGAAATAATAATTTCTCAACAATTCCACTGGTCAACCACGGGTTTCTTGTGAGCTTCCGTAGGATTCCCATTAAGTCCCACTGAAGGATAAGTGATCAAAATAAAATCACCACATTTAATCATACTTATTATACTGACTTCCACTCACTAACAATTATTCGTTTGCCATTCCCCTCAAGGCTGTGCCTGTTTAGCATATGCTAGACGTGAAAGTGCAGCAGGACTTAACGGTCACCGTGGCTGCCTAGCATGATGAATCCCTTCTGTCCCAAGATAAAGATACCTACAAAGTGAGTCTACAAACTTAGAACTCATGCCACTACCAAAATTACTTGAAATAGAATTTCCGTATACCGTACTTTAGGGAACTCCTGCTTGGTCACGTGTAGCGCACTGCTCCTTACCTGTCTATATACTTAGTCACCATAGATGAAACTCTCTTGTCCTTGCATTTCATCTTTCCCCTGCTTCTTTCCCTCCAAACATTCCCACTTCTCTTATTCAGTGGGTCTTTGGAATCACCCATTCTAGAAAATGAAGAAGCGAAGCAAAATCTCCTACATCCTAAAGTCTTTGAACTATCCAAGGGCACCTCCTGCATATCCTTTTAAACAACAGAAACCTTTGCTTATATTGCTTTCTTTAGTAAGCGCTGTGTGTTCTCCATCTTAGCCCTTGAGGCAGGACTGTCACCCTCAAGGTTCTTTACTGCTACTTTCTGTTCATTGTACATATACTTTTATTTAATAAGCATCCCCTCCTTTTAAGCTCATGCTATCTGGATTTATACTCCTCAATTTAGACCTGCTGTTTTCATCTTCTAACCTTCAAACAAGTCCCCAGCATTTAATGAGAACATTGTCATCTGGCCAGCAATCTTCGTCATCAGCTATCCAACATTTTATTTTACCTTATATCAAAACTACTCAACTTCCTTACGCTACCCCAAAGATTTCTACTCCCATTAACCTTCTACACTGTGCACACAGAGTTATACAATGGATCCAGTCAACTCCTGGAATCAATTCAGATTCTTAAACTCTGGCTATAAACCACTATTCTAACTTCTTTGTTCCACTAAAAACAAAAGAAGACAAGGAAAAAAAAATAAACAAAATTCCCTTCACCCAACTAGCACCGTTTCCTTTTATTTTGTTTCATAGCAGTATTCATTAAAAGAATTATCTGCCCTCGCTATCTCTAGTTCCTCTTTCTTCAGCCTGCTATAGTGCAGCGTCGGTCTGAAATACACTATTCTCACTGAAGCTTACATGGTCTTCCTAACCATTTGACATGACTTCACCTTTGAAATCCTTTGTTTGTTTGTTGGACTTTCTTGAATCCCTTCTCTTTAAGTTTTAATGTCTCTGATTATTCTTTATTTACTCTCTACCCATTCCTTAAATACAAAGGCTCCCAGAGCTTCCTCTGTGTTTACTGTCTTCTGTACACACTTATCTTCTACAACAGCTTACGCAGTGACATTCACTTCATCCAACAGTCGTGCACAAAAACGGCTCAGTCTATAGGCCACAGTCACATGGTGCTCTCCCAAGTTCCAGGCAAGACTTTTCTTTGCACCTTCTACCTAAACTTCAGTGTACTACAGATAACAGGAATATGCACATGCTTTTTCTCCATGTATTTATTTATTTATTTAAAGTCTAAGACTTTTATTTTAAAGAGAATAAAACAAAACTCTCCATGTATTTATGTAGTAGGTTATATCACATAAGCAAGAAAGAGGTGAGGTCTAGACTAAATGTCACCACAGTAAAAGCTCTATCTCTATACCTGCACTAATTTTAATCATTTGCTACCTGGATGATTGCAATACCATTCAGATTGTATAGTAAATACTGCCTCTTGATAAATACCTTTTACACCCACCCATCTTTTTCCTTATAAATACTCAAAATATTTAATATGAAACAAATTTTACAAATCTAAGATATTGATAAAACCTAATATAAAATTAAATCGAATAGTACCCTTTAAACTGAAAATAAATTTTATTACTGTTTGTATTGGTTAGTAAAAATTGCATATGTGCTCATTACACAAACCTCTCTGTTTAACCTAAACTCAGATCATCTCAGCAAACATCATTGGAAAATCACTTAGAAATTCTAAGGCTATTCATGTAACTTTAAAAAATAAAGTTTGTCTTCACTAGACCTAACCAAGCTGGAATTCTAATAGAAAATGTATTTCAAAAATAATTCAGGTCTGTGGTAAGTGAGTTAATGGAATAGGCAGGGCATCTATCTTTGTCCTTTCAGATTCATTATCCATTTTTCACTGAGTTCTATCCTTGGAGGTTGTTTGGTCTATGGAAATAGAGAAAGAAGTTCGGCTGTTTCTTCTCCACTCCTAATTTTATATGTCAATATAAAATATGGCATTATATGATGGACTACTTCATATGTCAGCTTGGCTGAATCTCACTACTCAAATAGTATGTGGTCGAACAGTATTTTAGATGCTTCTGTGAGAGTTTCTGGATGTAATTATCATTTAAATTGCTAAATTTGGAGTTAAACAGATTATCTTTCATAATGATTATCTTTCAGAATGAGTGAGGCTGTAATTAAATTAATTGAAAACCTGAATAGAACAAATGACTGACTTCTCTAGGAACAAGAAGTTATTCTGGCAACAAGTTAGCTTCATACTTGAACTACAGTATCAAGTCTTCCTGGGTCTCCAAGCTAGAAGCTTATCTTGCACGCTTTGGACTTGCTAGTCTCCATGATCACACAAGCCAATTCCATGGACACACACACCCCCCATACACACATACATATCCTGTTGATTCTGTTTCTCTGGAGCACCTTTACTGATCAACCTTGTTCACTTGTGTCTGTAGTAGCAGCACCCGCCCCCTTACATACACATACATTCCATCATGGCACTAATAAAATATTCTTTTCTCCACTGGTCCTGCTTTCACTGAGCCAATGTATTGTTCCCTTTGTTCTGGGGCTATATGGATAGTACTAGCTTCACTTGTAATTATTTTCTGGTGTCTTAACATCACTTAAATCTTAAACTTTACACACCTGTGAAAGCAGTCCCCTAATGAAGGTAGTGACTCTCAACTCCACTGCATATTAGAATCAGCTGGGAAGTTTTAAAATTCCATTGGCAACCCCACAAAGCAGACCAATTGAAGTTGAACCTCTGGGGTAGAATTCAGGTACCAGTATTTCTAGTAGTACCTAAGGATTTTCACTGCACAGCCAAGAATGAAAATCATTGTATCACTAGCTCTTCAGTGGAACCATG
>RJWT010033505.1:0-13900 GCA_004365215.1 Cuniculus paca
GGGGAGAGCACTCCAGAGCTGCTGCAGAAAGTGGCCGGGATGGGATGGGTGTGTGGGAAGCCAGGAGCGGATGGTGAGGGGTTTGCAGCATCGCGTCTCTCCTGCAGTACACTTTTAAAATGTCTGCATTCACCGTGGTCTTGGTCATACCTTGTTCTCTGACTTGCGGCAGACGCTGCCTACGGATGGATGAAATACACAGGGTGCACTGGGAGCCCCGCCTCTGCGGAGCTTCTGCACCCACAGCTCACGCCCAGCCCCTCTTGTGTCTCAGGACACTGGGCTTCTGCTCTGCTCACGAGTGCTACCCTGCATGGCCTCTCACCCAGAGACACAGTTCTCTCAGGCTGCCCGCTGAACACAGAGGTCACGCACAGCACCATCACGCTGCATGTCACCCACTGCCTGTGTGCTGATAACGCAGGCCGCTCTCCCACAGGCATCCACGAAGGACTCGTTCCTTCTGGACTCAGTGTCCCCAGAGCCAACCCCAGGGACCAGGACCTGAGCAGAGCCCCTCACACATGCTGGATGCTCTCTCTGCTCATCAGATACCACAGTGACAACTCCCGGAAGCTCATGGCCCTCCCTACAGGACAGCTGGGCCCACTGCCCATGCTGCCACCCCCACCCACCCTGTACTTCTGGCCAAGTCCTCCGGCCCCTCCTCCTCCTCCTCAGTAGCCCTGGGCTCCTCCTTTTGAAGACCTGCAGAGGCTCGCTAGGGTCATTGCCACTGGCCCTGTCCTCCCTCCACCCGGCCCACTCTGGAGCACAGGAGCAGTGCCC
Organism: Cuniculus paca; assembly: GCA_004365215.1. NCBI lineage: Eukaryota > Metazoa > Chordata > Mammalia > Rodentia > Cuniculidae > Cuniculus > Cuniculus paca. The sequence continues at coordinate 790 of RJWT010033505.1, forward strand.
TCCAGGCCGCCACCATGCTTTTGGTCACTGTTTCAGGCACTAATCCCTAATCGCAGCCATGGCTGTGTGCTCAAGAACTTTTCCGCCTGTGCCATCTCTAAAATACCAGGACATAGCTGGAGAAAGCTCTCCAGCTCACCAGGTAATCATCCCTGTCATGAGAAAGGGTCTCTCTGATCGGTTCTCACTGATCGGTTGTTCCCAGATGGTCAGGGAAGAGCTAGGGCTCTCAACTTCCGCCCAGTCCTATACCCTGCTTCCCCCGGCTGTGCCCGGCCATGCAACTGCCCCCTGCGCCGGCTCTGGTCATCCGCCAGGCGCCTTCACCCTGGCGGTGTTCAAGGCACACACTTGGAGCTGACACTCTGACCTAAGCATTTTTTCCTATTTGATGCACAACGTTTAAACCTCTTAAGTGCATTCTTCTTGGACCTGACGTTCCTGGAAGGCAGGGCTGCATGGGAATTGAGAATGTCTGCTAATCAGAGCCCATCCTGCAAGCAGATGCCGCTCGGTGGCCAGGGGGGACTCAGGGCCACTCGGATCACGTACGGAACCTAGCAGTCCACGGCGGGCCCGCACACTGACACTTGGTTGTGGCACCCTGGTGTGACCGATGGGCCCCGGGGGTGTGACTCAAGTGCCCCGTGCTGGGGAGATGACCGGCGCCTGGCTCAGCCGCACTCACTTGGGGAGGTGGGGGAGGCCGCGCCCCCTTCCGTGGACGTGGCCGGAGGCTTCGTGTCTGGCACTGGCAGAGGCACAGGCCTGGCCATTGGTGGTGGCGGTGGTGGCGGCAGCATCGGGGTGGGAAGGAATGGGTTGTGCACCTTGCCCTGGCTGCTCCCGTTGGGCTGTGAGGGCGGGGAGGAAACAACACACACAGGGAAGAGAAGAGACACATGTCAGACATCGTGGCTTCCAAAACCCGACGATCCCTGGGCACAGCTCACGACCACGCTGGTCACTCATGCTGCTGCCCACGTCCTTCCGGGTGGACAGGGCACACAGCAGGACGCACACTCCCTGTGTGCTAAACACCATTCCTGGGTCACCTTCGCTGTTCACATCCCTTCCGAACGTGACTGCCAGTGACAGGGGCCCTGGGTCTGTCGCCACGCCACTGACTTCTGCTTGGAATGCTGCTGCTCTGCATTAATTTCTACCTTTGGCACTGTTCTCGCAATTACTAAATATTTATTGGACAGCTGAGTGTTTCACGGACTGTGGTCTCGGGCCTCAGTGTCTCTCTGCATAGATAAAATGAAGTTTCTGAAATATGCATTTGGGACGTATCTTAACCTTTCAAAGTTGATCTTATGTAACATTTAATAAATGTGTTACGTGAACATGAAGTTTTTTTTTCATATATTGTATAACATCAGGCAGAGAATTCTGCTAGGCAAAAACACCACTCCTAATTTTGATTTAAATTATACAAGCATATGTCAAGGGAGACACATTTGTTTGGCTGCTTGGCGTCAATGAAATAACGGCTCTTGAAAAAAGAAGATTTCCTTCTGAAGAGAGCAATAAAATCCACTATTCTCAACATTTTTAGGACAGCCCCATGAAAGCACCTGCCACAAGCCCTATAAAATCTGGGTCAAAATGCAAACCTGGGCATCTGACAGTCACATAGGACAAGGTCAAGACTTAAAAACCAGGTTAGAAATTCAGGAGTCAGAGCCTGGCGCTGGTGACCAGGAGAGTGTTTCCATTGTTCCCTGAGTGGCTTTTTGGACAGAATTTCCAGATTTCACCAGTGATGTTGTTCAACCAATAGGGGCACACACAGGCTGCAGCCCCAAATCGAAGCCCAGCCAGTGCAGATCCTGCGGCCTAGGCCGCACAGCCACGGGCCCGGCCTGGGGCACTGAGACCCACAGCACTGCCCCCCAAGGACTGTCCTGTCTGACCGTCAGGGCGGTGCTCTCCTGCCCCGCGTGATCTCAGAAGAGGCTGGCGAGTGGACAAGAAGTGAAAAGGGGAAAAGGCAGCGTATCGATCTGTTGTCCAGACAGAAACGTATCTGCTAACACATCCCCAGACACAGGCGAAGTGCCGGCCTGCTGGGATGTGCAGAGTCAGGTATTTTGCAGAGCTGGAAACGGGATGGGGTGGTGTGTACGGAACTGGGGCGGAGTGGCAACAACGCCAGCCAGCCTGGGCCTCCTGTGCGGCGCGGCGAGGAAAGCATGGTGATCCTGGTTTCTCGCTGGCCTTGCTGATTGTGGCCGTGACTGGCTTTGGGACACAGCTATTTGTGGCAAACAGCTCTGTATTTTTAGTAAGATTCATGCTTCTTAAAAGTTACTTTCACATTTGGAATGTTATTTCAAATTGTGACTCTTTGGTTTATTTGAGAAAAAATAAAAACATTCATTCAAAGCTATAGAATATGGTTTAGCTTTATATAGAGATAAGTGGGAAAGATAACTATTCACAGAAACAACAAACCATAATAAACCGTGCCTCTAGCATCTTGAGTTCAAGTACTGGTCAACTTGATCTGAAGTGTTAGAAGACTGTATTTTTTAAAAATATCAACTTGGTTGATCTGAAACATCTGTCCCCTGCCTCCCCTACCTCCCTCCACAGCCTCTGATCATTATTTAAAATTATTCGGCCTTTCTATTTTGTTAACTGTGTGTGTCCTGGGGTTGGAATGCAGGAGGCAGTGGAATTATCAGCCCCCAGAATTTAGAGGGTTACATGGCTCGCCCTGGAGGCGATTTATATCCTCCCCTCGACAGTTGCAAACATAGCACCAACACTGTTGTTAAGCCTTGGCCATCACTCCTCGGAGCAAGCTAACTTTCCCACAGTCCAGGACGAAGACGGCCTTGGCCTGCAGTCCCAGGACAGATCGAGCACCACGCCCTCCCAGGCACAAGGGCTCCCCTCTTATTGCTACATGCAGTTTACGTTCCTAAAGACATTTAAGAAAAGAGGTCTCCTTACATTGAGGAACCCCACCTGCCCGGCCTGCTGGCCAGCGTCAGGGCAGACAAGTTGGACGAACTCTTTCAGTGTCTCCTGAGGGTGGTAGCGGATGGCCGGGTGGGAGAAGTAGGGCCCAGGCTGCTGGATGATGGGGGACGTTGGGAAGTGGAGCGTCGACGGCGTCGCGTGCGGGCTCGCTGTAGGGAGAGAGGACAGCAGGGTTAGAGGGGGATATGGCCCTGCCGCAGCGGCACCTGCCTCGGCGGCCCGCTCAGGTCTCGCTGCCTTCCTCCCTCCAGGCTCTAAGACGAGCAGGGAGGTGAGATCAGGGTCGAATTTCACGCCGTCCATCTCCAGTGCATGTGAGTTATGCAGGCGTTAATCATCCTCGGTGAAGATGGAGATTATTCATTACCTCGATAGCCAGCAATAAAAGATGTATCTGGTAGATTAGAGTTGATTCAACTGACATGACACACGACAGATCCTGGTTTGCACACATGGGTCGCCTTTCACACCACAGACAGTAATTCACTGTGGGAGCTCTTACACCCCTTTTGAGAGAATTTCTAGGGACTAATTCAGGATGAAATATTTTTGAAGTATGTAGTAAATGATGACTTAATGAGCCTGAATCTGGGGTTCACTTTACATGGAAGGTTTCTGCTTTCTTGTTTGTCTTTTGTTTCAAAGCCAATACAGGAAATTCAGAGCAGGGGAACCCACAGGCTGAGTAGGGGTGACCCCTGCTGAAAGGTGGGCCCTCAGCCCATAAAAGGTGGTAAAGACTCAGAGAACTATGGCTCCTTTCCACTTGGACCTTGCACATTTGCACATTTTCACAAGAAGGTTACATTAGTTACACAACTTAAGTGGGATGCTTAGTACTCTTTCTAAGGGAACTTCTGCCCTCCAGCTGGAAGGGTGACTGACGAGGGAGCTGGAGGAGAGGAGAGCACATGTCAAGCAGTGCAGACCTTCCCGTTAAGTCGAGCTACGGTTGCGACCGTCACTTGTCAGCGCAGGGGAGAAAGTGCTCCCACTGAGGGGAGGTGGCACAGGAATCTCTTCTGCACTTCCTGCAGTTTCAGTCTTGGAACTGAAGGGGTCCTTGCAAACAGAAACACAGGATACGCCAGTGCTTGCCAGAAACACTTTTCTCACACTGAGAGGGATGCAGGCTGAAGAAACCACAGCGCCACACCCTTTGGGCACTGCCCAGCTGGCGACAGGAGCCTGTGGGTCTGCAGCAGCTCATGGTGCCCCGTGGGAGCTAAGGAACTAGGAGAACGGCTAGGACGGCACGGCCTGCTGCAGCACACAGACTTTTCAGAGTGAGGACGGGGTTTGGAGAGGAGACCCAAGTCCAGTCCAGCCTTGCAGATCGGGTGGTGGAAACCTCACATTGGCAGGAGTTCAGTCCATCGCAGTGGAGCCCAAACCATGCAGTCCGGGTATCCTGGACACAACCTAAGAACCAGGATCTCAACACCTTCTCCAAATCTCCTCCGCGGAGTTGGGGACCCCATTCAGCTGTCAGCTGGCTGCGAAGTGGGGTGCAGATCGCCTGAGGTCCTCAGCTTTCCTTTCCTCAGTGGAAAGAGGGGTGCCTCCGATGTGGAAGACTTGTTCATGGTTCTTGAATACCTGCCGATTCTCCAGAGAAAGTCGTGCTCCTCTGCTGGGCGCTCGGAGCTAACAGCTCGTCAGCGACTCATTTTGTCTTCTTTCCTCTCTATGCCTTGTTTTCTCTCCTTATCTTGGTTTTATATCACTTTAGAAAGAGTCACTGGCTCAGATCAGGCAGTGAACTCATGATACGTCCTTCGAGACGGCCACACCAGGCCCTGCCGGCGAGGAACTGGCGCTGTGCGTCCGGCACGATGCTAACAAACACACCGAGAACAGTGGTACGACTCTCAATTTTAGATGAAGAAGAACATCTCCTATGGATGTGTGTGAGAGTAGCTGACATAATAAAAAATTACAGCACATTATGTAAACGTGTATTTAGATCCTTTAAAGTGTGCGTTATTTACTTGAGAGTCAATAAAGGCTTCCTCACGTGGTTACAGTTCATTGTGGTGCGTCCATCTGCATCCAGGCTGATGTGAATGCAATGTTGTGTATTAAAAGACTGCGAAATCGGCTGCTTCTGGGGTCTGACACCGAGACCCTGGGCCCGGAGCAGAGCATCAGACACCATCTCTCCAGGTGGCTCTCACAACTCGTTTACCCTTTAACTAGCAGCCAAACTGGTTTACAGCAACCGCCTGGGCTTTCCAAGAGGCATCCAAAAAAGGCAGGATGGCAGGAAATATGACCGGCTCCTCTGGCTGGAACAGCTTACACTTCCTGAACAGAGCAGCCACAGTGAAACCGTGCAGAACCAGAACTTCCCTGTTGGTGTTGAGCTTGGTTATTCATCACCAAGTGATTGTATTACTGAGCACTTAAGCTGCACAGAAAAGGACGCAGGTCAGGCAGGTTGGTCTGCTTGTTTCTTCCCATGTCTCAGTTCTCCAAAATGGAGAAAAAGCTCACCATCCAACACACCTGAGAACATATATAGATACTAAACTCCACATTGCTTCCTGCTCCTTTCTGAGGCAGCCTTAGCGGTGGGGAGAAGGCCCAGTCACCGCTGCAGGGCTGTGTGGGATCAGCAGAGACTCCTATCTGAGTGTCACACGCATACATGTCTCAGCAGAGCTTGCACAGGACCGGAGCACATGACAGAGTGGGGGGAGAGGATGCCACACAAAGATGGTGGCACCAGGGAGGTGACCAGATGCGTGTGGCACCTTGTAGTTTTGTGCTTTAAAGTTTTAGGAAAGAAACAGAAGAAAGTAACCTCTTCTTACCATTTCCAGCAGTTTGCCTCAAGTTCAGCCTCCAAGAATTCTACGGGCCCGTTTACATTTTTTCCTCAAACCAAAATTTCTTGGGTACAAAGTATTCTCTGAATCCCTGACATTGCCTAATTGGGTTATTCCTTGCCTGTGAGCCGTGGCAGAGTCTCACAGACTGGACAGAGGGCTGAGATTCTTTTCACGTTAGCTTTGCTTTCTGGCACCAGACTCCTCTATGGGAGGTGCCACCGAGAAGCGAGGTAAAATCTAAGCCCTCCAGGTGCAGCGTGCATGAAGACAGTGCCAGATGCGGGTTTCTTCCTGCACAGGAGCGGACGTGACTCCCAGCCCTTGCATCCTGCGGTCACCATACTGAGTCAGGGGTGCAGAGAGCTTGCGGTCGATTTCCTTGGCACCATCGCACAAGGAGCCACTCTTCTGTCTGCAGCAGCAAGGAGTCTTTCACACTAACGCAGACTTTCCCACGCGGCAAGGGCGTCAGGAAGCACTCCCGATACTCATATTCAGCAGTGAAGACTCACAAACGAGGCACAACTCGAGGAGACTTCCAGAAGGAAAAAACCCCACTTAAAAAAGAAGCCTTCTAGAAGGGCAAGAGGAACTCAGATTGTTTGGTTTGTCAACTACTATGTACTCTGCTTCTTCAGAAATTCAAAACCACACGATAGAAAGCCATTAAAGCCGACCTAAAGCTGACAGGTCTGTCTTAATGGTCCATAGCTATAATTTATAAATCATGCATGAACCAGCTTGCCATTTATGAAAGCTGAGAAGTTTGGAGTTACAGGATTTATTTTAACAGAGACACGAGGAAAGAGGAGTTGGCAATGGTTTTCAAGCTTTCAGGAGGTGGGGTATTTTAAAGAATGAAGCTTCAACTCAGGCAAGCTGAGGCTTTCCAAAACAAGTAGCTCTTATCTTTAACATCAGTGAGATGCATGTGGGAGAACCTGGAAATGTCAGCTGAGAACAGACGATGCTGTGTGGTGCTCTGCAAAGCACCCCATTTTATGTCACTGTTTCCAGACAAGGTGCTCAGGGTGGACGGCTGGACGGCTCTGTTCCGTCTGAATTACCAGGTCTCCTCACTGGAGACCAACGCCAGGGTCCTTTGGAAGAACCTGGGTTTTAGTTTAGTCCCTGCAGCAGCCTGGCTGATGAATGTGGGTAGATTCTCCTCTGCTGCTCTCGTCTCAAAATACAGTCTGGATAAACCGTCACTGAGGAGCTCCTGGTTTTAAGGTCTAGTGGGCGTACGGAATTCAGTGTCTGGGGTCACATTTACAAATAACTCACTTCCATGGAGCCACAGAAAAACACTAACGTCTAAGAGATCAGACACAGGGTGTTCATTAAGACGGCCCCAGGCATTAAGCGATGGGCACGTCTGACTCGGGCTTTAAGGTGCTTTGGCTTCGGGAAGCCTGTAGAATTTTCATCTTAATAAGCAGGAGTGTGCAAGCTCAGAGTACACGAGACACGGACTTCACTGTGGTCCCCACAGCACCCGCTGACCTGGCCACGTCCACAAACTCACTGTGGAGCTGCCGTGCACAACACTTTCCGACAGCTGTGGCCACTGCAAACACCGAGTGCCACCATCTGCAGGCACAGTGGACAGGACTGCAGTTCCACGAAGGAAACCAAGTTTCGTAAACACGCAGGTGACGCTGAGTCAGGAGAGCAGGGAGATAGGATGAAAGACAAGCCCAGTCACTTGAGGGAAAACCTGGCTACCGCAGACTGAAGGGTCTGATGTTAACAGGACGGGCAGGGGACCTCAGTGACCCTGCAGGAGGCCAGGTGCAGCACTGCTCGAGAGGGCATCAGAAACGGGCTTGGCAGACGCTCTGTCTCCTGGACAGTGGACTGGGCTTGACCGATGCTGTGTGCAGGTCTTGACAAGAAAGAGCCAAGGGCAGCAAACAAAGCCCCACAATAAACACAAGGCCACATGGTGAAGGGCAGTTTTTCCCTCCTCCAAACCTTCAGCTCCACACTGAATTTGGGCCCTTAAAGACCAACTTCACAACCTTCTCCTCAATGTGAAGGGTCTTTCTGAGTCCACCACACTGGCTGAGGATTTCCTCTGTGGCTGGAGGTTTTCACCCCAGGGAGGAGATGAGCAGCATGGCCTGGTACAGACTGCAGGGCCGCGTTTTCCTGCTGCCTGGGCAGCAGCAAGCTCTCTGCTCCTCCTTTCCTCCACCACAGAACGGAAAGGACATGTCTGCGAGTCTTCTAGAGTGCAGCTCTTCCAGAGCTGAGGTCACTCACTCCCTGTGCTGATCTGGATAGAGCTACTCAGCCCTTCCGGGCCTGTGCTGCCTTGGCTGGACAGCTGGGCTCAGGGATCCAGTGCAGGAGGCCCTAGAGGTTGGAATTAGTGGACAGAGAGGCCCCTTCAACCAGAAATGCACTGAGAACCTCCTGTGTGCTGAGTGGCAGGCGAACACTGAGTTACTCAGTATCTTCAGGCTTTTCCAAGAACAAATGAAGGTTCGGGAAAAGCAAGCAAACTCACGCAGGGCCGTGCGGCAACGCCAGGCAGAGGAGTGAACACTGATCTGCTTTCGCACTCCTGGGGGACAGGGGTGGCCTGGGCTAGCAGTCGCCTCCCAACCCTGGTCTCTGCAAGCACAGGCAGCAGGAACAAGCCCTGGCCAGAAGCACAGACAGCGCTGCTCGCGCTCAGAGCACCAGGCTGCTGTCCCCTGGGGTCAGCTGTGCACTCTGCCTGCCCGGCACTCCTCACCCTTCTGGACACTGAGCTCTTGAGCCCCTGGGGAGCTCTTCCTCCCCCCAGCACCAGGCTGAGGTAGGGTGGACATCACAGCCCCAGCCTGGCCCCTGGTGGGCAATAACCTGGGCTGCACAACCAGACCGGCATGGCCACTTAAACATGAGGGCTGTTTAAAGAGTGAGTCAAGGGGGCCAGTGAGCTGCAAGCACCCTGGGCACACCTCTGCTGGGCCAGCCCTTCCCCCGGGGGAGCAAGGCCAGGACCCCATCTTCTCTAGGATCCCAGCGAATGAGCCCATGCAGGAGGACAGAGGAGTGGGAGGCGCCTCACTTGAGTCCTTCGGTATGCACCTCCTGCGTCTCCTCTCCACTGCACGCAGTGCGGCGCTGTGACTCTCCTTATTACATTCAGGAACGTGGGCTCGGCCCTGGCTCCCAAGCACACAGTGTGTCCACAGAAGGCGCCCACGGCTGCTCCCCACGCCTGTGCCAGGTACTGCGACTCCTCCTTGTGACAGTAACCTCACCTGCTCTGCAGGAGGGCGCGTCCAGCTAGTGAGTGGCAAGGGTGAGGGTTGCCAACCCTGTTTGTTGCATCTTCTCGAAGCCCCAGACTCCCGCCCAGCCCTGCGCCGTCCTCCAGCGTGAGCCCAGCCGTGGAAGGCTGCCCAAGCGGCTGTCGCCGTGGTGGCTGGGCCCAGACAGGAGACGGGCACTGTGCTCCTCCGGCAGCGCTGTGGGGAGAGGAGGGCGGGCAGGGCGGAGGGAAGGGGCCGGGGATGCGCACGGGGCGCTGCAGCTTCCTCCTGCTAGGAACATGCTCCACGTCGGGCAGGGGGGACTGAGGTCAGCAGAGGACAAGTGACTCACGGGGCCGTGAATGGCCAACCCTGCTGCCACATACACGCTTTCTCAGAGGTCAAATAGCTATTACCTTTCAGAATGTTTTGAGGCGAGGCCCCTTATTTGGGGGCCTACGGATGCAAGTGTGCAGTGTGTTCTGCAGGTGGGGTCATTTCTGATATTTAATATAAAGAAACCACAAAGGACAGGACCTGCGGCCACGTGAACCTTGAAGCCAGGTGGCTGCAGTGAGCCACTGGAGAGCAGTCTGCACTGCACGGACTTGCAGCTCCTGGAAACACGCCCGGGCCGCAGCTCCACGGACTGAGCCACTGTGACTGTCAGCAAGGAGTGCGGCGACGCTGCACGCGTACTCATGCTGAGCGTTGCAGAAGCAGCAGGTACGCGTGTGTGCGTGCACACGCGTAGTCTGCAGCTGCGTGTGATCCGGAAAGCGGCACAGAGGCAGCGTCCTCAGTCAGGACAGTCAAGTGCCTGTCCTGCTCCCACCAGCACCTGGAACTGGGTCACCTCCCACTGCCTGGGACAAATGCTCACTGGGCCCACGACGCAGGAGCTCTCCCGAGGGTGCTGTGTGGCTGCGGATGACGGCTGTCACGGACTCCCAGTTACGCGTCTATCTGGTAAGCGGCAGCCGTTACACAGAACTTCGGGGCTGTGTGGCCCTTGTGGCCACTTGGTGGGGGCCACGCAAGCAGTTTAGGACAGCACTCCACGAGGCAGGCTGCAGATGAACCAGCTTGGCGGCCTCCTCCTGGAAATATTTTCCATGTCACGAGGAAGCCCTTTACAATACAATAAAGGTACAGTTTTAATTACACGCTTCCTGACTTTTGTTTAGTTGTAGTTTTACAACATTTGCTCGCACTGTTCTTTCCTTTGGCGGGGCAGTAATAGCTGGCTGTTAAGTATCTGGCTAACGAATTTAACAATTTCCTGAGCTGGGACTTAAAGAGCCTTTGCCCAAAGCTGCATTTCCTCTTCACCGTCCAGTCCCTTCCAATCCCAGGCTGGCGCAGCCCAGCCGCGTCCTGGGCCCTTCCCTCTCCAGTTGCTCCAGGCCCCTCCGAGACCAGCGCGCTCCAAAGGATGCCTAAGGGGCACAGTGGCAGCGTCTCCTGGGACGACGTTTTCCAGTGACAGACAGACACCTTCCTGGCTGCTGGCAGGGCATCCCAGTGCCTTGTCAGCAACAGGTACTTAATTGCCTCCCATTTTCTTGAGATGAGGCGAATGCATAAACCAGCAGAGACAAATTAGATCCAGCTGAGCACCAGCACGTTCTACACTCAGTGAAAAGCTTTCCTAAGCAGCCAGAGAGCTGCAGAGAAGACGAGGAAGCCGCAAAGCCCGCAGCGCAGGCCGCGTGGAGGTGAGGAGCTCACGTGGTCCTCCCGCAGGACTCCTGCTCTGGACAGAACCCCTTGGGATGCTCCCACAAAGAGTCCGCGGAACAGGGTCCCAGAAACTTCGAGCTCATTCTCTTGACACCATCAGGGTGGAAGCTCTTACGGAAACCACAGAAACAACCCCACTCACTCATCCTCCCCAGGGCTGCTGGACCCGGGCGCAGGAGGCTTTCTGCCCGTTTAATTACCATGTGGGGGCGGGGCTGGGAAGGACCTGCTGGGACTCCCAAGCCACTCCTTCCATCAGATCCATGCATTTCTTCAGCAAATATTTGTTCACCAAGTGCTTTCCTCTCATGCGGCGGGAGGCTGAGGCACTAGGGCAAGCCGTGGTGACAACGACATGGTCCCTGTCGCCCGGGGTCACCATGCCGTCTCCTCTCCTTCCCTGTGCCTTGTCACCCTTGCGTATCACGAATCCACACTCCCCCGATCCTTCCTGGAAAGGAATCTTAATGCTCGCAATTCTCCGCGGAGTATTTTTCTTGGCCCACCAGGAGATACTTAAACCTCAGGCCCCGAGACGTTTTGTGGTCAGGGTGCGGCACTCCCTCCCGGAAGCCCCGGGGTAAACCCTGGGCTGGATCACTGTTGTTTCAGGGTATCTGAAGGGCGCTACTCTCCATGTTCCAAAATGCCTAGAATCAGAAGGCCTTGTGATTTTGGATCCTTACAGATCTAGGAAGACTTGCACGGACTCTACCCTCTGACCATGCGTAACTGAAACCCACAGCCGCAGCGCCAACACCATCCAGAGGTTCCTGTCTCAGAGTGTCGGATTCAGGTCAGGTCTGCTCACCTGCGTGCAGCTGCTGGCTTCCTGTCCTCTCTCCCAGACAAGAGGGAGCCAAGGGCGGCCACACCCCTCTCCCCACTGCCTCTAGCTCGGGAAGAGTGTCTGCACGCTGCAAGCTCTTGACAAACACGAGGAGGGCCCGGGGCCCCAGACAGCAACTGGAAGCTGCCAAACTCCACAGCATGGAGTCCCTCAACTTTGCACAAAGTATTTAAATAAAATAAGCAGCATTCACTACCTTGTTTTGGAAAAGAAGACTTTAGGAAGAAAAATAAAACTTCAAGAAACTTAGCACTGATGATTATACCAGGTAATTCTCCAGAAAGGATCCTGAGATCATTGGGCACGTTACAGCTCTCAAAAAGACAAGGAAAGGAACAGACTTTCCCCCATTTATCATGAATAAGATAAACTGCCACGACTAAGCACTTCTTGATGGTTACAATTCTACGTAACGCTAAGAGAAAGTCTCTGAAAGTCCAGTCTTTCAGCTTATGGTGTCCACTGAGTGCAGCGATGTCTGAGGCACGAATGCCTTGGCTGGAGTTTAACGGCTTCCCCACCCGAGACGCCAGCACAGCTTAACCCTTTCCTTAACTCCAACCATGCAGAAGCAGGCAGCGAAGCGCTATTCCCACCTTACAGATGGCCAAACTGAGGCCAGGGTGGTGATTTCTCCAAGCTGCAAAGAAAGCCACTATCAGAAAGGAGATCAGATTTAAGAAGCCACACGCCTCTGCCATCGAGGTCAACGGGGAAGGGGTCAGAACATCGTGAACTGAGACAATTCCCGGCTTTTGGTGTCAAAGCCTCACTTAACTTTGCAGAGCGCCTGCAGATGAGGGGCCACGGCTCTTCACCACCTTGGGCGCTGCTGACGGGGGACTTCTGAGACCCACACGTTCACCCTGCTCTCTCCTGAAGGCGACAGAACTACCGGGACACACGTGGTTGGGCAGAGCAGAGATCTTTTCTGCGCTTTTACAAGCAACATGCCGACCTTTTCTTCATCCAACCCACACCCGGTGGGTGAGGCAGAGCTAAGGCACATGGTGGGCGCTGCTTGGCTTCCTAGCTTTCATTCCAGGGTGGCCAGCACTCGCGCACTTCAATGAGGAGGGCAAGACCCGGCCACACGCATGGGGACAGGGCCCAGCAGGCGCAGCAGGCAGAGCGTCCCTCGTCTGAGAATTCCAAGTCCAAGAAGGCTCTAAAACCTCATCTTTTTGACCACTGACATCACACAAGGGGGAAATTCCTCGCCTGGCCCCATGCGACAGGTTGCAGTCAAAATGCAGGTGCAATAAAATACGGCAGGAATTATCTTCAGGTGATGAGCACGTGACATACGAATGAGCTTTGTGTTTAGATGTGGGTCGCATCCCCAGCACACAGTGTAGAAGCAAATGTTCCGAAGCTGGAGCCACTTCCGGTCTCAGCATTGCGGACAAGGGCTTCTCTGCCTGGCCTCGTGCTGGGCC
>RJWT010033506.1:0-13899 GCA_004365215.1 Cuniculus paca
TATCAGAGAAACTGAATAGGTCATTTTGTGTCAGTTTTTTCACAGAGTGGCTGCCATGACTGGATGGTTTTCTGGTTTCACTACTCAGGTCAAAGAATCACTTTTAATTATGAGTGTCTGCACTGCATCAGCCACCAAGAAATTTTGCTACCCAAAAGTGTCAGCTGAACTTAGAAACATTTTACAGAATGTGATTCAAATTACCAACCACATTACAGTACATTCCCTGCCCTCATGTTTGTTCACTCAGCTCTGTGAGGAAATGGACACAGAGCACACATGTGTTCTTATACAGAGAAATGAATTGACTTTCTAAAGGTAGATCGCTGGCTGAAGTTTTTTGAAGAGTTGCTCCAGAGATTTTTTTCAGAAGAACAACCATCACATTAGCAGGGGCAGCACATTTAAGTGACACATACTGGTCACAAAATTTGCTTATTTCTGTAACATATTCAATCTACTTAACACGCTTGATCTCCCAGGTCAGAAGAAAATGGGAACTGTATTCAACTCAGCAAATAAAGTGAATAGGTTCAAATACAAACTGAAATTATGAGGTGATGAGTGAACATAAGGATTTTTAATGTTTGAAACACTAGTAGGGATATTGAAAGGGACTGAGTCAGGGCCTTCTCTCTACCATCTGGCGAATGACCACCTATCTCAGCTTTCAAAGAAGTTGGAGCATTATTTGTCAACCACAAAAGGTTCTGGAACTGGAAAAGAGTAGGTATCAGCCACTTGTGAATAATCCAGGTGATTTAACTTTGTTCCTACTAGAAAAGGATTAACTTTTTGAGATCACAAAAGGCAGTAACCTTAAAAGTATGCTTGAGACCATCTGACATCTCCACGTGCTCTAGATTAAAGCCAAGGTGAAACATTCTGAGATTGCCACAAAAGCACTGAAAAGCCTGTTCCCATTTTCAACATCCTAGCAAGATTTTCTGATAAGAACAGATATTATATTTGATCCTAGCCAAAAGACCAGGCAGCAATAAATGAAGCAGAAGTTTTTACACTGACAGCAACCAAAGCAAGATTAAGGAATACACTGGGCATAAGGAACACATTTCAGGTGTCACCATCTCCCATCACCCCCCAGAGAGGACCATCTAGTTGTAGGAAATAATCTCAGTGCTGCCACTCATACTGCATTATGGTGAGTTATATGGTTCTTTTATTATATTATACAATGTAATAATGATAGAAATACGGCTCGCAATTAATGTAATGTGTCTGAAAAATCCTGAAACCATCACCTGCTCCAATCTGTGGAAAAATTGTCCTCTACGAAACGGGTACCTGGTGCCAAAAAGGTGGGAGACCACTGTTATGAGCTATACCATCACCAGCCTTCACTCTTTTAACAGTCTCTTGGGCATTTTAGAGAGGCTGACGCTCCAAGATTCAGCAAGGATGCTTTCCAGTTTGTCATTAAATACAACACAAGTTAAACCACCCAAGACAATGTTCCAAGACAGTTTCATCAGGCTAATGTTAGCTTCTTATACTAGCAAATATATTTATGTCAATGTCTAAAGCATTCTAATAAAAGAATGCCCAAATTTGAATTTTATAATGATCTCATAGGCAAATAACTTTTAATATATACTTATTTCAATTATAAATAAATGTAATAGTTTTGTGATCAAATAAGATATGACTCAATTACATCTATTTCAATGACTGCTCCAAGTATCAGTTTTTCCAAAACCTAATTGAAGATAGTTAAGTATTATACAGAATTCTTGAAATAATTATTCATTTGACATTTATTAAAGAATGCAAAAACATTTAGCAACACTTCTTATTCCTGAAGAATTGCTCAGTATATTTATAAAATTAATAAATGCAGCTAAAACAAACCATATTAAGTGGTTCAACATTATCAAACATATCTCACTACTCACCATGTAGAAAAAGTAAATTTCTTGGATCTTGTAAGCCATGCATTTTCAAAATGTGTTTTTTAGAAAAATACAAATTTTCAGAGTTTTTATTTTTATTATTTGTTCATATCTCTTTTCCTTCATTTATTTTATTTAATGTGCTGTATCCAGGTAGTGACTCTAAAGCAAAACAAAATGTTGTAAAGACAAAGTGGCATGCTCTTCTCATATAAACTGGTACTTTTGTTCACTTTTAAAAAATTCTGAACACTGAGACTTTATCTTACTCTAGAAAGAATGGCAATCATCACAAATTCAATATAACAACGAATGCTGGTGAGATTGTAGGAAAAAAGGAACTTTCATACATTGTTGGTGGGGACATAAACTAGTGCAACTACTGTGGAAATCAGTATGGGGAAGCCACGAAAAAATAAAAATAGAAATTTTACTCACTTCAGGTTTACCTTTTCTGTGCATATTCTTCAAAAAGTTAAAAAACATCATACTACAGTATTAAATGCATACTCATGATACAGCAACACAACTGTTAATAGCTAAATCTGAAAAATAGCCTATATGACCATCAACAAATGAATAAAGAATGTGTGTTATAAATACACAATGGAGTACTATTCTGCCATAAAGAATAAATTTGGGTCACTTTAAGGAAAATTGATACATCTCTTAGATCAAAATGCTAAGCAAATAAATCAGATGCAAAAGGTTCAATGTCACATGGTTTCTCTGACATGAGAAGCCCAAAGTATAGATAATTTAAAGACCAAAATAAAAGACAATAAAAACCAGGGAGGTAGACTTACAGATGGGAAAGGAATCTAGGGTTTGAGGGACAGGAGAAGGAAAGGAGAAATAAAAAAAGAGTAAGATATGCTATGTATATGTACCAATTCCCCATGATAAATCTATTCATCGTATATTGTAAATACATACTAATAAAAATTTATATTAAAAGTGAAACAAAATTTAAGAATTCTGATGTTATCTCAAAAACAATGACAAAAAAGAACATCTGAGTTTATCTTCCTTATATTTGCTAGTCATTTTTGTTTGCTTGCTTGTTTTAGTCTTTCTTTCTTTTTCTTTCTTTCTTTCTTTCTTTCTTTCTTTCTTTCTTTCTTTCTTTCTTTCTTTTTCCTTTGGACAGGGTCTCACTATGCAGTTGAGGTTTGCTTTGAGCTCACTTTGTAGCCCAGGCTGTCCCTGAACTTTCAGCAACCCTCCGGCCTCAACTTCCCAAGTGCTGGGATTCCAGTTGTTCATCACCACGTGCAGATGCTTCCCGTTTCTATAGAATGCATTGATTTTTTTGGTCATTAAACTTTTCACTACAAAAGAGAAAATAATAACTAAATCTTCTAATTTTAATACTAGGTTCATTTCAGCATTCCCTATACACAGCTTCCTAATGGCTGAAAGAAATGGATTATAGTAATGAAAATTCACATGGTAGATATTATTTATCTCTAAGTAAAACCTAACATCATTACAGATCTGCTTTGATTCATAAGAACTTTCTAGGGAATGCTGAAAACAAAACTTTGTATTTTGTTTCTTAAAAGACAAATATTATGAACACAATACAACAATTATAAAAAGAATACAAAAATACTTTGCCTATCTTTAGTTTCTGCTAAGTAAGTGTATTACTAACTTACTTTTGGAAATGTACTGTAACTGTCAGTGGTCTAAACAGTCAGTAATCCTAACCCAAAAAATGATGGTAAAAATGGAAAAAGAAAACATATTCTAACTATTTGAGTTATTGAGATACTTCATTGTGTTTATGAACCCTATCCTCTTAGATGCTATAATACAAGTTACTGGCATTTAAACTTCAGATTTTCATATTTTGCATGTAGTAATTTCTTTTTAATTTCCCTAACACCAGACTGTATCTGGAAGCCCCAACTGTGAAAAAAACGACAAAGTAAAGTCAAAAACAGAAAGAAAAAAAAATCCACATAGAGTGCTGGGTTTCACAAACTGCAACAGCACTTTCTCCTTCCTCTGCCTCCTCCTCCTCCTCCTCCTCCTCCTCCTCCTCCTCCTCTTCTTCTTCTTTTTCTTCTTTTTGAGACAGGGTTTCACTATAAAGTTCAGTTCAGGCTGGCCTCAAATGCACTGCGATCTTCCTGCCTCAGCCTCCCAAGTGCTGAGATTACAAGGAGTGCACCACCACAGCCAGCTGCTGCAGCAGTTTCTACATCCACCAATATGATTCTGTCCATAGTTCTTTACTTATTTATTTTCATTACTTTTAAATCAATTTAAAAACGTAAAGTGCACCTCGGCAGATTTGCTATGCCCAGAACCTCTACACATATTACAGGGTTTTCAGCAAAAAGACTTTCATGAATTTATTGAATATTTCCTATTCATGTGAAATAGATTGCCTGCAAAATAAACTTGGTTTTTCTTTAGTGTAAAATTAATCCATTTTGAAACTTTGCATTAAAAACAGAAAAAACAACTTTGAATTTGTGCCTCACATCTTTGAATAATTATGTTATTGTATTAGGTGTGTGACAGTTTTAAAAACTGTACATTTGGGTTTGCAATTGTTGGATCTTCCCATGCTGCAAATTCCACAGTATTTTATGAACATTTGTCAACAAACCTTGAAATGAAGTGTTATCAACATCTCTCCAGTACATAATATAGAGTATTATAATTACTCTAAAAAGCAGATAATTACCCAATTGCCTGACTAAATTATTAATTCACTAGAAACAAATGAAAATGTAAAGAATCCAATTTTTGAAAATAGAGAATCAGACCACAGTAGGTAATTTTCACATTTTTAAAATTTCTACTAG
Organism: Cuniculus paca; assembly: GCA_004365215.1. Taxonomy (NCBI): domain Eukaryota; kingdom Metazoa; phylum Chordata; class Mammalia; order Rodentia; family Cuniculidae; genus Cuniculus; species Cuniculus paca. The sequence goes on from RJWT010033506.1 coordinate 4,733, forward strand.
AGCTGAAATTATTCTTTTTTGTTACATAGTATTTCTCATTAACAAGATTTGAACTGAAGAAAACAACTTTTCTCATACATTTACAAATTCAATGAATTGGAAAAGGTGGTCAGCTGGAAAATATGAAAATTGACTATGTGAGGATGTAAAATAAAGAATATGAAGTTTATACATAAATGTGTATTTTATTTCCTAAAAAATGTGTATTCTCTATTTTGTCTACTTTGAACTTCTCCTTCTCTTACCTTTCTGTTTTGGTATCAGGAATAATATATAACAATACAGTCAGGCTTCAAAACCAAGTGTGTATAAGTCTCAAAAAGATGTGAGAAGGGAATTTTTATTAGAGATCATAATTTTCAAAAAGCTACCAAAGTTTAAAAGTCAAGTACGTGGCACAAAGACACATTAAGGAGTAAAGCCAGGATATGAACAGGTTCTACTTTATTCCAGATCCTATGATCTTAGCCTTCATGTTGTATTAAAAAATTATTCGCCATCTTCGTTTCATGACTATTGCTTGAAACTCCTAATTATTCTCCGTTTCCCCCAAACAAGATCACTCTTCTTTTACAAACTGCACCATTGTTAACATTCAAAGTATCTGTTTTATCTTTCACACCTTTTGTCAAATGCACTGAATTTTGCTTAAAATATTTACCATCCATTTTCATTTTTCAATGTTTTGTCTAAATATCCACTTTTTTTTTACCAGCCTATATATTTATAACTCCTGTATCTTCCTCTAGTATCTCATTGTTTAATATCTAAAAGCCATTTCATTTGTTTGATCAATATAGATTCTTTGCAACATTAAGCAAAACTGGATCATTATTATTATCACTAGAAATCTCTCAGGTTTCTTTCAAATCTAAGAATTGTATATCATCAAATTTCTCATATTAACTTATCCATAATTTTCAAGCAAAAAATAAAGTTACAGATAAAAGAATCATCCACATATTTTGTCAATGAGAGAGCTAAAACCTAAGATCTTGAGTACTTGGTCATTGTACTGGTGTTAAACAGTCCAGCAGAGAAAGAACTCATCAGCCTCTTATGTGAGTTTGTTTGCTTAACCTGGGCTGTCACAGACTATCTCAGTTTTCCTTTGGATCCTTGGAAAAATGTTACATTCATCTACAGACCCACTACCAAATATGCTTATTAATAAGTTTAGAGAATCCAGACCAAAAATTGCCTTACATCTAGTGAATTTTATTTTATTTTTAGAATGTTTAATAAGCACAGAAGTGGATATGTAGATGACACACTAATTAATAGACCAAAATGCAAGGCATTTGCCTTCAATGTAAAAGCCATTTTCAGTGATTTTAATACTTCGATTGACAGAATGCTAATGTTCACACTTCTAATGCTATACCAGTCAGAATTAAGGTGGCTATATACAACAGAAAACGTAAAGTAATAGTGACTTAAACACATAGATTATTCTTTCATGTAAAAGTCAGGAGGCTTATGGACCAAAGCTTACATTAAGGTTCATAGATGCACTGTAATTCTGGATATTTAGCCATTGGTCTGTTTTCCAGGAAGCAAAAAATAAGACAGAGGAAAACACAGAACTGTTCAATTCTTCCCTGAGTCAGCATTTAAGTAACCTTCAAAGATGTTTCACATAGTGCTTCTGCTTGTGTGTCACTTGCTAGAACAAGAACACACAGGCCACACTTGTGTACAAAAGAGTCTGCAATATATGCTGTGTGTGGTTGCATAAAAGGAAAAGGACAGAGAGAAAGTTCAATTTCGCTCACAGTTTCAGTAATCTCAGTTTCTGCATAACCTGTGGGCTCTAGACAGAAGCCACGCAGAATAAGGGGCTGGGCAGAGGAAAAGCTGTTTACATCATGGTGAGCAGGAAGCAGAGAGAGAAGTCAAGAGCTCAGGAGGGAGATCACCCCTTCCAGAATATGCCCCTACTAACCTGCCTCTTCAACCAGACCCCACCTCCCCGCAAGTCAGCTCTACAGTCCCACAATTCAGTCACCTTGCAAAACACCACCCAAGTACATGACAGCCTTGGGGAATATTCTTGATCTAAACCTTAACAGTATCTTTCAAGAGCAGACTACCCATGACCTACTCCCTCTACCTGAACCCTAACTCCAATAGTCTACTGAGCTGTAAACTCTTAAATGAATTCATCTATCAGTAATGTCAGGGCCTTAAGCCCCAATAAATTTTCGAGGTTTGAGCCTATCTTTGCACTTTGCTGCATTCTGGAGTGAGCACTTCCTACAGGAGTCTGTGGGAGTGACTTCATACTAAAAAATAACACCATCAAAAAAAATCTAACAGCATCCAACATCTACAACATCAATAAAGCCTCATGCAACCTTAAGTTGTAGTCAAGGAAAGTAAATCTAGTATGCTCAGCATATAGTAAAATGAGCTTAAAATTGTGACTCAAATACTGTGACATAATTTCAGGTCTACTATTAAGAAAGTATATCCCAAGGAAATCCTTGAAAATATACATGCCTTAGTTAGCTCATTTATAAAATAATAGAATAAAATCTGCCTTGAAAATCGTGTAAGATAATGGTAATGATAGATATCAGATATGAAATGGTTTCCCAAAGGAAATCTTTACTGCTTACTTATTAATTTCTCAAATATGTCTTAAGAGTTGAATAAGAACAATATACTTGTTTCTTAATTGACATTATCAATGAAAAGATTGCAGATCCAAGGGCGAAGATGTGACTGAGGAGTTATTCACATTTTCATATTGCCTATTCAGCTATGTCCTTACATTATGTTATCTCACCTATGGTGGTATTTTGGGTTGTCTTTGGTTTTGCTTCTCAATTTTTGAACTTGGGTTTTTCTTAGCAAACATTTTTTCTCCCATTTGAAATCCAGACTGTTCTATTGAAATTATGCACATGAAATAAATTTTGGTATGACTAAATTAATAATGAACTGTTGCTTAATCAGCGTTTTTGAGCTAAGCCCAAATTAAATGGGACCATTTGGCCCATGAAATCAAATGATTTATTATGTCATGTAAGATTTAAACTGTTTTACTGTTAAAAACTACAATATGATGGGTCTGTAAACATCAGCATAAGATATTTGGCTAACCTCTAAATCGGAAAACAAAGTTTTAGCACTATATATTATTTGGCCATCAACTCAATGAACAATTCCTTGGTTCATTTTATTCTATTCCAACATAGCGTGCTACCTTCATTCATGACCTATCTCAAAAGTTTCAGTTACTAAAAACAAAACAAAACAAATTAAACCCAAAATGTCTTAACACCTCTATTCAAGTGAACAACACATTTAGTGCACATTAAGAGAATTCATATAGGCAAACTGAGTTTCAAGTAGTGAAGCTAAATGTTTCCATCTAAAAACTAAAGAAATGTAAATATTAGTGAAAAATTTTTACAATTGAATTAGAACACAAAGTATCAGGAAAATCATGATACTAAATCTTCTTAAGAAACATACAACACTTAATTGTGAAAGTTCTAAATTTGTCAAATATTACAAAAGTTCCACTTGCATTAGCTACAGATTTTCTTTAAGAATCAGTATCAACCATATTATGCCTATAAACATTCCATATGTATTATTAAATATTAGAATACTTGCCACTCATAGTGGGTATTTATTCTGCTTTCAATTTATCAAATAAGTATTTAGATGTAATTTATTTTCCATTAAATCTAACAGTTAACATATTCAGACTTGTGTACCCATATTTAACTTTTACATCTGGAACATAATTTGAATAGTAAGTATTGATTTTATTTAATATCTTCTTTAGTAAATAAAGCAACTGCATGTCCCAACATTATGTATTTTTTATTTTAGTTGAGAATCTTAAGCTACATAGTTAATAAATATTACAGATATGTTTATAGAGTCACAGATTACAAAAATAATATGTTAGCAGTCATGCTTCCTTTCAAAGTAGGAATCTAATTTTTTTAAATGCAAAAACTATTGCTTAATTTCTATACCTTGCTAGATAATTGTACAACACTGATTCAGAACCCTTTCTCCCCCACAGAAATTTTAACTTGTGTAAATGTACAGCCTCAATTTTTAATCATTTTTTGTCTTCATTATTTCTGCTCCATTACCCTGTATTATTTGTCTTCTTATCTGATGACATCCATAATAGATACTGCTCAGTTACTGCTTGCTCCTTACCTCTCAACTAGAACAAAATGTAGGGCTCTTGTCTTTTCTCCATTACTTTGTCATTCTCCACTACTGATCCATTCCTAGAATGCTGTAAGTCCTTGATAAATATTTGTTGACTGTATACTAATCATGATGCATCTCAAGTCCTCTCTTACCTTGGAATTGTTTCCTAAATCGGGGCCTGCCTTCACCCTAGCCCTTGATCAAGTGATTCTCCACACTGCTACCTAAATGCCCATTTCCAAAGACAAACTTGACAGTCAATACTGTTCTTCAGTTTAAAATTCTTCAGATTTGCCATTACTGAGAAGACAAAGGAAAAAATTTTAGTCCCTCAGACAAAGGACTTCTATCCGGAACACATAAAGAATTGAAAAAAATTAGATTCTGCCAAATTCAAAGACCCAATCCATAAATGGGCATGTGAGATGATTACACACTTCTCAGATGAAAAAATACGAATGGCATATAAATACATGAAAAAATGTTCAACATCATTGGTCAACCGGGAAATGCAAATTAAAACGACACTGAAATTCCATCTCATCCCAGAAGTAATGGCCATCATCAAGAAATCAACCAATAACAAATGTTGGCAGGGCTGTGGGGAAAAAGGAACACTGGGAGTGTAGACTGGTACAACCGTTATGGAAATCGGTGTGGATATTAATCAAAAAACTAGGATTAGAGGTCCCATTTGACCCAGCTATTCTCCTTGGTATTTTCCTAGAAGAATTAAAAACATAATACAACAGCACACCCATGTTTATAGCAGCACAATTTGTAATAGCTAAATCTTGGAAACAACCCAAACGCCCATCAACCAAGGAATGGATAAAAAAGAGGAAGTATTTTTATATAGTGGAGTACTACTCAGCTATAAAGAAGGATAAACTCGAGGCTTTTTTAGGCAAATGAATGCAAATAGACACCATACTCATAAGTGGAATAAATCAGATTTGTATGTGTAAGCATCATCTTGTCTCCCTAGGGTAAGAATCTAAAGGAGTGAATAAGATACAAAATCTGTCATAGATATTGAGAAAGAGAAAGAAACTGCTCCCAAGTAAAGAACAACTAGAATAGGGAAAATGAGAAATGAAGGAGGGGAAAAAAAAATATATATATATACATATATGTATATAAGATAGCTAACATAATTATAATACTAGTTTCTTTTAGTTCATTGAAAAAGTTAGTTGGTACTTATATTGGTTGATTAACTTTGCATGCCTATGTCTTGTAATCTGAGCAACTACTTTGAAGACAACAATATGCAATATATTAATCATTGTTAATTTTTTATTATCCTGTTTTGACATCATGTATCATTGTTTTTATTTTTGTTTACTTTTCTCTCTTTAAAATAAAATTTAGAGAAAAAAAGGCCCATGCCCATGGCATGATTTATAAAGCCCCTCCAGCCTACAATTTCTCTGCCTGCCTTTGGTCTGTGCACTTTCACTACGTTGACCATTTTCTTTTTTCCCCAAGTACTTTTATCATTTCATACCACAGCCTGGATAAGGCTCTTACCCCAACCTCGTACCCTCTTTCCTAAGCCCCAAGTTTGAGATTTCAATTCAAATGTCGTGTCCTGAAAGAAACTATTTAGGTATTTTTCTGATTGGATTAAGAGTCTACCCTGCAAGGCAACTTAGCACTTAGGTTTTCTTTTTTCGTATTTATCACTCAAATTATACGTTTGGAGAACTGTATAATTAGACTTGATCTTCTTCCAAGATTTAAAGCTCAATGGAGATAAATATATTCTACCTTTACTGCCTGACACAGATCAAGTACATAAAAATATACAATAAATATCTTTAAATAGATACTATTTATATAGGCATTTGAGGTTTTATTATTATCTCATAGAAGCCACATTGCTATCTCTGTGCATGAATAGTCTTTATATTGGTTTGGGGAAAAGTAGAAGTTCTTACCTCATAGAAACTTTCTTTGCCCCCTTGAACATTTTCAATATGCTGATTTTGTTTAAGATCACATAGCATGAGCAAGTACCTCATATTTTTAGCATTGAAAACTGTGTTTAGTGTCACAATAAAGGAGAAGTTATGTAAGAACCTCCACCATTTTAATGGGATATATAATTGCTATGTTGCTACAAGATGATCCTGCATATATAAAAAGAATATGAATCATTCCTAGTAAGTAGCATTAGTTTTATAAAATCACAAGAAAATTTTTTTTCATTTTTAAAGCCATAACTCTTCAGTTTCTATCTTCAGTGATAATTTTGAAAATGTTTTCTCATTATTGATATGTAATTCATATTCACTGTATCCCTAAGACATATTAACAAATAATGTTCTTAGGGATTCTCCTTAAGAATATGTATACCTTCAATGAAAGCTAGACTAATAAACTCCAGCTGCTTTATTCAAACTACAATGTTGAACCACTGATCCTAAAAGTCCCACACAGAAAGTCTGGAAGTATACTTTCTATACCTACTGCAATTGCTCTCAGGAATTAATTTTTTTTAAAAGCATTGAGAAAGAAACTTGTGATGCAGTGATTATACCACTGTATTCTTATATCAAAATTCAGCAAACCACACACTATACTTGATGATATTTGTCATATATACAATATATAATAATGAAGCTGATTTTATTTTATTTATTTTTTTAAATTTTTTTTTTGCAGCACCGGGGATTGAACTCATGACCTTGCGCTTGCCGGGCAGGTGCTTAGACCGCTGAGGTAGATCCCCAGCCCTGTTTTTGAGACAGGGTCTCACTATGCTGTTCAGGCTGGCCTTGAGCTCACTTTGTAGCCCAGGCTGGTCTCAAACTCACAATGATCCGCCTGTCTCAGCCTCCCAAGTGCTGGGATTACAGGTGTGAGCCACCACGCCCGGCTGATAAGCTGATTTTAAAAAATAAAACAGAAGAAAATTAGGCCCAAATAATATCAACGTTTTTCAAAATGTAGGCCCCATAAATGTGCTAACAGACAAAAATGGTTAGAGAAGACATTTCAAGAAGGCCAGAGGAAGATGCATCTGGAGAGTCCTATGCACAGTGGGTTGGGCCAGGAGCTGGGTATCTGGTGTTGCTACATTGTGTGTGGCCTGAAACGTGTGCTGGTGATATAGGGCACATGCTGGACAGCACAGTTAAACGCTGATTAATAGACGGTAGTCTTCTAACAAAAGGAAGCACAGGAATAAGAGGGTATGCCACATAAAAATCTAATTCAAACATTGCTTTTGATAAATTAGACCTCTACTGTGAAATGACAAACATCAGAAGGTGCTTTATAGGGGCTGCCCTTTAGATGAGCCGTGCACTCTTCTGCTGGTTCATCCTGCGTTGTACACATCACTTGGTCCTGTGGTCAGCTTGTTCCCCCAAACAGTGCTATACGTGTTTCCTGTCTGGGACTACTTCATGCCCTCACAGCCCCTTTTGCCTTCTGCATCTGCCTGCATATTGTTTCAGCCACCTGCATTGCTCTCTCCACTTCCACTTTTCAAAATCCCCTCTGTTCTTTAGAGCCAAACATAAATGTCACTGTGTTCTACAATTATAAGTTATAGTATTGCTTTGTGTCATACTTAACATGGTTACAAGATTTAGTTCGTGCTTTACTCTATATTTTATTTTTGCATTCTGATGCCACTGTTAATTTTTTTAAGAAAGGTCTTACTTTCCTTTGTATACATACAAGTAACTGATTTTTATCTAAATTGAATAATTAAATACAATTGAGGAAATAATCATGCATGTACTTGTGGGATATAATTTCATTGTTCTATTTAATAATTATTTTAATATGACCAACTCTTACATTGTCCTTTTCAGAAAAACATCATAGCATTAAAATTTACTTTTCCTCACATAAGAAACAACCTGCAAGTCTTTTTTACTATTTTGTTTGTTTTATTCTGTTTTTGAGCTATGCAGCCTTTAGCAAGCATGCTTACTGCCTTCCATTTGGGCTAAAAAAGAAAGTAAAAAAAGTTTTCTTTCTTGATTGCTCCGTTATCTGTGCAATGGATAATCATTCATTTTGTTCAATAAAAAAGGAAAGTAACTGTGATAAACTCCCCCAAACTTGTATTTATTGTGGCAGAAAATGCTATTACTGGCTGAACTTCTGAGAGCATGGCACCACTGTAAAGGATGAGCATTCAAAGTGCTAGAAATTTAATTCCAGATATACAAGCAATAGTTCTCACACTGTCCAGCTTCCGCTAATATGAAACGACACGTTTGAGAAGAAAACATTCATTCTCCTCCTGGAGCATTTCCAAGTTTTCAGAGCAGCTGAAATTTTCTATTACATACAAATGGTCACTAATGCTTTTCAATGGCTGTTAGTACATAATCCCCAAGGCTAGAAAAAGACATCTCTCACAATGCCTTTCTCACAAAACACGCTTGCTGTCTGTAGAAAAACGATTAAAAATTTAATCCACAAAAGAAATAAGGGAATAAGTGATGTAACAAGTTAATTACAAGGGATTATAAGATGCTAAACAAACCACAAGTATAAAGATTTCAAGGAGAAACGAATGGCAAGCTAAAGGCATTCAGAGAAATTTTTCCCAGGATCAACTTTGCTATTGTTAAACATCAAATGAATCAATATACTGCACTGTAATATCTACAGATGTCTATGACAGCCTTACTCCACTGTAATTCATCAAGTATAAGTCGTTATTCAACAGAATGTTTCTTTTAATATCCATTACTTATTTTCACATACTTATTTACATGAAGAATGATATCTTCATTTTAGTAATACTTTTTCAAATGAATTATTTAATCTTTACTGCTATTTCTGGGATTTCTCAGACAATTGGGGTGATTTGCTGACAGCCAGATATGCTTAATACGAGAGGACTGTGAGTCTTGTTCTTGAACAGCAGGCAGGCCCTGAGAGCAAGGAGTGCAACGGCTCATTAGTTTAATTCACATCTTTGTTTCGCTTTATTTCCCCTATGTGTG
>RJWT010033507.1:0-13894 GCA_004365215.1 Cuniculus paca
AGCCACCACGCCCGGCTGAATATTTTATTATAAGAAATATTTAAGGATTTCCTGTGTTTGCTTTCCCATATAGTTGAGAACTAAGAGTATAAATATAATCAACACAATTATGCACTGTGGAAGGTGGGAATCATCTTTTAGAGGTATTATGTCTGATGAGACCATGGAGACGCTTCTTTCTCTTCCTCCCCTCACACTGCTACATGATATTAGCTACAGTGCCCCAAGAAGAAACCAAATATGTAATCAGGTTAGTGAGTCATGCCTTAAACAGTACAAACACAGTCAGAAAGTTAAGATATTAGTCGCCACTGCATCCTTTGTACAATAAGATGTGTTCTTTCTACGTTCCATGCTATATTTCAGAAATAACTGTAGTGCTGTTTTTCAAATGCAGACTATCCCCAACATACAATGGTTTGACATCAGTTGTTCAAGAACTTACCCATGGTGTAAATATAATACACATTTAGTAGAAATAACGCTTTTGATTTTGAATTTTGGTCTTCTCCCGGGCTAGCGATGCATGCACAGTCTGAGACTCCCTCATGATGCTGGGCAGCCTGGTGAGCTGCGACTCCCTGTCAGCCATGAGACCTGAAAGGGAACAACTAAGATGTTCCAAGATGTGGGGTAGGACAGGAGCATCACATGCATTCTCAATTTATGATATTTTTAACTTATTAGGCTTATTAGGATGTAATCCAAATAAAATATAAATTATTGTGAATATAGATGATAAGCAATAACTATTTCTAGAGGGGCTTCTAGGAATGGAACAATTCCAATAAAAATAGTAGGCACTGGCCATAAAACAAGATGAAAGGCAATGCGGCAGATGGCAGAGTAAGTTAAAATTGTAGAAGTGGGGAAAGAGAGGTATTTGTGGGTGAATAATCTGGTGTAGTTAAAGAATGTAATGAGTATTGCAGCTAAAAGAGGAATTGTCAATAGAAAGGTAAGTGGTGATCAGACTGTAGAAAACATACCTGTTAAGCTAAGGAATTCACTCTTTTCTTATGGCATATGTGGAGAAACATGGAGTTACCAAAAGTTTTTAAGCAGGCATGAGGCAAGTGTTGGCATAAATTTATAATACATGAAGAACACTCTGGTGCCAATGCTATGAATTAATTAGAAGGAGAAGAGAAGTTTTCATTAATAACAGTCCTTCACACTGCTCTAAAATAACTTGTGGCCAGCTAGTCCAAGCATATTTTATGGACAACATTTTTAAGAGAACTAGCAGAGTCAGCGTACATTTCCCAAACCAGATGACAGAATAGATACTCTAAATTTTATCCATTAGCTTTTTCTGCCCAAACATTTTATGCGGAGGAATAAAACTCATATGAGTTGCATTAATTTCCTCAATAAAATGGAGCTTGAATTGATTGAGAGTTATATTCATTTTCTGCCAAACTATACCAGCTTCCTATTATAATTCAATATTTCTGAAATGTTTGAGGAATATTGTATGCCAAAAGCCATAGTTAGCCTAGACCTAGAAGTGAGTTTAAGACCAATCAGTTAGATTAATATTAGGAAATATCATCACCTAGTTTTAGCTTTTTTGCCTTCCTGATTTAACATAGCTATATCCATATGGCAAAGGGTCATATCTGGGTTAGGTCGAGATAAGGGGATACATTTTCTTTCGTCTAGTTTACTGAATCTCAGAGAATGCTTTTTGGCATGAATTTTCCAATCTGGATTAGATATTGATCAACTAAAGTGGTTAATTGGCACATTTCCCTTAGAGAGGCAGTGGTTCTGTCTTCAGAAATCATTAGATTTTCTTTGAATGCATAAAAGCATCTTCCCTGAGGAGCTGAACCACCACACTTTATTGAGAGGGAACAGTACAGTTTAAAGCACACGACTCTGGGGCCATATATTCCAAAATTTAAGTCCCTACTGTGCCACTTACTGGTTGTGCAGCATGCATTTAATAAATTGCTAAAAACTATGTTGTTCCAATTATTGGTCTAGACATGAGGGATTAAAGCCTCCAATAAGTCAGTAGTCCGGTAACAGAGACAGACAATAAAATAAATCATGTGTAATAGAGGAATGAACTAGGAACAGTCGTGGCAAAATCATAAAGGGATTCAGAGAAAGCATCCTGGGCCAGAAGAGCAAGGAGAATTAAAATGACAAGGTATGAGTAAGGTTGCTGCATTTGGAGACATAAGGAAGTGTGTGCTATACACAGTATGATAAATATTTGGTCAAAAATTAAATGAAGTAAAAGATGTACGGGTAAGTAGTTAGAGATAAAGCAAGAGAAATGATCAGGGTTCATATTATGGTTAGGTTTGTATTCTACTGTTAGAAATTATTGCTTTTATCCTGTATTAAACTATTTTCCAAACTGAGCAATGTGCTGTGGTTGGATGATGGTTTGTCCTGCAGAGGTGCATGGGCCAGAGGCTTTGTCTCCAGTGGAGTGGTGTGGAGGAACCAAGAAGAGGTGAAGCCAATGGAAGGTGGCTGGCCGTGGGGACTCCACCTTTACAAAAGGATCAGTGCTTTCTCTGCAGTGGGAGTAGATAAGCCCGACAAGAGCAGGTGGTTATAGAAAGGCAAGCCTGGTCCTCTCCTGTCTTTTGATTCCTGATCCGCTCCATTTTCTGCTCCTGTCATTGCGGTGCCACTCACTACGAGACACTCATCAGACCTGAGCACATCACAGCATACTGCTCCTGGCCGCCAGAGCTGCCCCAGTGAGGGTATCTTGCTATAGCTTGCAAAATGGATGAAGACACCCATAATTAGGTATGCCTGAATTCTAGGTCACCTTTTAAAAGTATAGGTTCCATGAAAGCATCTTAGATGCTGTCAGTGAATGAATGGAGTTACATAGATATATAGATACACAGATGTATATATAGATACATAGATGTACAGATGTAAGAGATACAGAGATAGAGATATATAGATATTATTTGGCCATAAAGAACAAAACTGAGTTCTTCATATATTCTCAATAGTAGTCCTTTGTCTGAGGAACACCTGGCAAAATCTTTTCCCACACTCTGGATTGTCCCTTCAGTCTTCTGGTGCTTTCTCTTGCTTTGCAAATGTTTCTTTAAAAAATGAGATCCCAGGTGTTGATTCTTTGTGATAGCTCCTTTGTGATTATAATTTTGTTCATAAAGTCTTTGCCTACACCAGAGTTCCACCTACTCTCTCTTCCAAAAGACCTAGTGTTTCTGTTTTAGTATTTAGATCTTTGATCCACTTAGATTTTAGTTTAGTGCATGGTGAAAGATATAGGTCTAATTTTAATCTTTGGTATATGGAGAGTCAGTTTTTCCAGCACCATTTGTAAAAGAGGTTATCTCTCCTCCGGTCAATGTGTTTAGTACCTTTGTCAAAGATAAGGTGGCTAAGTATGTCTGGAGTTGTTTTTGCATCTTCTAATCTGTTCCATTGATCCTTGCGTCTGTTTGTTTGTTTGTTTGTTTGTTTGTTTTTATTGCCAGTCTATACTTTTTTATCAACAGCAAATAAGTATATGCGAAAATGTTTGATATCATTAGTCACTCAAGAGATGCAAATTAAAACAATGCTGAGATTCCACCTCACCCCAGAAAGAATGGCTATTATCAAGAAATCAACCAATAACAAATGCTGGTGAGGCTGTGGGGGAAAAGGAACCCCTCTCCACTGTTGGTGCAACCACTGCAGAAATCAGTGTGGAGATTCTTCAAAGAACTAGGACTAGAGGTCCCATTCAACCCAGCTATTCCCCTTCTTGGTATTTTCCTGAAAGAATTAAAAAGCATCATAGCACAGCAATACAGGCACACCTTTGTTTATCGCAGCACAGTTTGTACGAGCCACATCTTGGAAATAGCCGAAATGTGCATCAACTGGTGAATGAACAAAGAAGACTGTTTTTTATATAATGGAATACTACTCAGCCATAAAGAAGGATAAACCTGAGACATTTCTAGGTAAATGGAAACACCTTGAGACCATACTATTAAGTGAAATAAATCAGACACGTGTAAATACCACATTATTTCTCTGATGTGAGAAAATGAAAGTGTAAATAAGGACCAAAATGTATAATAGACATTGTGAAATAGGAAGAAAATGTTCACATGGGAAGGGGAACAGCAGAAGCAGAGGGGGAAAGCAAAGAAGGGAAAAGTAAAAAAGAAAAGAGAAAAGAGAAAAGAAGGAAAAACTGGAAACAAAACTTTTTTAAATGGTGAGGAAAGGAGGAGTTGAAGGGAGGGTAAGGGAGTAGGAAAAAAAGAGAATCGAGTTATATCATGCACAGGTGCAAATTCCCTATGATGAATGTGATTATTATATATACCTAAAATGTGCCAATAAAAATCCTTTAAAAGTTCAAAGAACACAATTATGTCATTTGCAAGAAAATGGATGGAACTGCAGATCTTCTTGTTCAGTGAAATAAGGCAGACTCAGAAAAACAGGTATCATGTTTTTCCAAAACATGAAATATAAAAAAAAAACACATTAATGTAGACTAAGACCATTATAGACCCCATAGATATAAAACTTATAACAATGGAATATTACAAACTGTATGCCACAAATTTGACAACCTATACAAAATTTCTGGAAAGACACAAGCTGCCAAAACTTTCACCAGAAAAAAATAGGCAACTTAGATCTATTTTTACTAGATAAGAGGAAAGGACCACAGGAGTAAAGAGGTAAGCAAGGGTAATGGGGTAATGAGTATGTTTGTAAAATATTATATGCACGTGTGAAATGTCACAGTGAAACCCAGTATTTTTTAAAATTCATGTACACTAATAAAAATATAAATACAGGAAAAAAGACAGATCCCACTCTTCTCATAACACAATGCAAATCTCTAGAAAAGAACCTGGAAATTCTTCTCTTAATAAGTAATGCATCATATTCTAATGATTGTTTAAGGAAACTAGTTGAGAGAAAGGATGATAACAGGAACCAAAACAACAGGACTAACAAGAATAAGGAAAAGCATACAGTATTTATTTTCATACTATAAGCTAATTAGGTTGACCTGTCAGGACTTACTGATTATTGGAGAACACTGAAGACAGAGCTGTTCAAGTTTCTGATTTAAATCCCGGGGTTATTATCAAAAAATATAGTAAAAAATGCTAGAAAAGAAACTGGTTTGGAAGAAAAGATAATAAATAGACACTAGACATGTTACATTCGAATGCTGAGCCAGTCACATCTATCTCTTCCCAACCTCGTGTCTTGAGATGTGTTTAGTAGCTTGAAATCTGCCCAGAAGCCTATGTTTATATCACAAAAATTTGACAAATACCAGGGTGGTCCAGAAGACAGAAAAAAGGATAGACCTAAATCTCAAGAAAAAAGACTGAGCTTGAGTTATAAAGTGGGAGATAGCAGCACATAAAAGATGTAAAGTGCTAAGCCACACTTTATCCTAACAACTCATGTTACGAAATTTTGCCATATGATATAGCTCCAGTAAGTGTTTATCAACTGAGTCTCCAGGAGAGAAAAAACCTCTACTTTGTGGTATTTGTCAAATTTGTGTGTTATAAACACAGACTTCACAGCAGATTTCAAGCTACTAAACGCATCACAAGACACGAGGTTGGGAAGAGATAGGTGTGACCAGCTCGGCAGCCAGGAGGAGCTGGGCCTGTGCACCATAGCAGTCCCCTTCATCCCTCTAGAAATTCACTTGCAATATCCTCTCGGCCGCTTTCCACAGTAGATCTTCACTCTACAAATTTTTTTCTGCTTCAGCAATACACATAATGCAGTAAAATAAAATCTAGGCCAGTATATTTGAATAATTTTTCCCAAACATTTCACCTGCTTTTCACGGTTCTCCCTAGATTGGAGCAGTTTTCTTCATGCCAGCTGTCGCTCCTGAGTCACTGCTCACAGTCCAGATGTGTCATAATTTGGTCAGGTCAGATCTGGGTGTCCTTTATCTCTTTGGCTTCTCCAGTTCCTGTCAAAGGGCTTAGCATAAGTGCCCATTCCAATCCACTGATGTAGAGCCCCAGCTCCAGGATGGTTGGAGTCTGATGGCTAGCTAGCTAGATTTACAATTCCTACACTCAACTACTTTCCCCATTCCTATTTGTATCTCTATTCTGCTGAGAAAATTCCACCCCATTCATTTCCCTTCTACTGTGTGATCTGGTAAAGAAGACTTTGCAGTCACTTCTGGGAGGGTTGAGGAACACATTAAGATGAGAAAACAAGAGTCTAATAAATATCACGGCTGTAATTAATTCATGCTTTTAAGGAGACTGCAGCTATCTCTGGCATTATTTGGCAGTTACTCAAAGGAAATCTGTCTTTACCAAAATCTCACTATCTCCACCCTGCTTGTCTTTAGGACACAGCTGGTGGATTACATTTTAGCTTCCCAACTATCTTTTCTTTACTTGGGTGCTTGTAGAATGATAAACTGTAATTTTCTTTCGACATAGTAAAGATGGCATGTCTTATTTTTTAAAATCTTACTTTAATCATTTCTTCTGAGACATCAACTATTGATTCTTAAAGTAAAGTGTAAAAATTTTTCTAACTATTCTTAAGGATTTCTCTTTGTCATTGTTTCAGTGGACTTATGATATACCTAGATGTGGTTTTCTTAATATTTACCTTGCTTGAGTTTCAAAGTATTTCTTCAACCTATATATGGCTTGAGTTTTTTCACTCAGTTTTGGGAAATTCTTAGCCATTGACTCATCAAATATTGCTATGGTCCATTCTTCCTCCCACTAACATGTGACTCTAATTATACTTCTTCCAGAGTGTTTTAATGCCAGGGATTTAACTCAGCAGCATCAGCGCCTGCCGGGCAAGCACAAGGTCTTGAGTTCGATCCCCAGTGCCAGCAGTGTTTTAATGCCCCACATACTGAGTAGGTACCTTTTGGAATTTTTCATTGTTTTTCTTCTTTCTGGTCTTTAGAAAGAATATTTTCTTTTTTTCTTTTCTTTTTTATATTTTAAAAAAGCAAAACAGAAAAAAGGATAGAAATAACACAGAATTTCAAAAAATAGTAGAAAATAAACACTAATTAATATTCTGCATAGTTATCTTAGAAGCAGTTGTTCAGGTTACAAGATTCAGGCATGAGGGGAAAGAATATTTCCTTCTTGACTTATCTTCCAGTTTACTCACTCTTCGACCATTTCTTAACTAATGCCAAGTCCATAAATTAATTCCTTAGCCAATATTATGTTATTTTTCAATTTTAGAATATGTTTTTTAATTATTCTTATTCTGTGATAAAATTTTCCATTTTCTCATCTATATTACTAATCATTAATCATAATTATTTTAATGTTCACATCTAATCACTCCGATAGCTATCAACTCTCAGTGTTACATTATGTTTTTACCTTAGTCATCTTGGTTTGCCAAGTAAGTTTTCACTGAGTGTGTATTTTGATAGCATTTTATTAAATGATATATTGAATGACACTGTAGTATAAGAAGCGCGGAGTTTGTGGAAGCTGTAAAAGGTGTTACTAACTTCCAGAGGATTAGTGTTAATTTTGGGCAAAACATTAGAGTAGGACCATCTCATTTAATCTACTTGGGAACTGAACTCATTCAAGTCTGGATTTCAGTCTTTGAAAGAAAAGTTTTACCTATTTTTAGTTTTTCATTACTCCTAGCATGTAGACGTTCAGGTCTACTGAGAGCTTGGAGTCTTTATAAGGGCCTTGAACTCTAATAACTGACTACCTAGCGCTATGAGACTGAAATGTCTGCTTAACAGTGTGGCTTTTCAGCCTTTGGCTTTTTATAAGTAGACAAGTAATTTGGTAGGGAAAGGTGTGTAGAATATCAAACTTATCCTTCCTATTTCTCTTCACTGTATAGTCTTGGATCATCAAATCTTTATATTAGCAATTCCTGAACTCCAGTATATGCCCATGAGACAAAACTCTGTGGGCCTTTTCACCTTTCAGCTACCACTCTCTGCTGAGCTCTTCAGCTCTTCATACCATGCAGCTTATGATTCACAAATGAGAAGAATAATGGCTTCATGTTTTGTATTTGCCTCAATAAATTCCCCTCTCTCTGAGATCTTAGCCACACAATGCCTGGCTGCACACATGACTCTTTGATGCCTTCAGGCTGACCTTCTTTTGTATTTTATCCAGATTTTTAAGCTGTTCTCTGAATAAGGGTTGTTTGGCTATAAACTAGTTCATCACAGCTACAAGCCGAAGTCCAAAGCTATGAAAAATAGTTGTGTTTTGGGTATACGTTAAAGGTTCACACTAATGGATATGCACTGAACGTATTCTTCATGCCAACTGAGGTGTGAGAGATGAATTAAGAGTCATACTAAGGCTTTGGCCTGAATTACTAGAAAGACTGAGTTGTAATTTATGGACATGGAATGAGGTCATGAGAAGAAAGCTTGGCAGAGGAGTATCAGAAGCAAATGTTGATATCGTTGGAAAAAAAATAGAAGGTATCTAGTAGGCATTTTAACATATCTGTCTGAAGTTCAGAGAACAGGTACCATCTGGAGATAAAAACTTAGAAATCATTAGCATGTGAGTGACATTTACAACCAGGAGAGTAGGTGATGTCACCAAATGCATGAATGTAGGTATAACATAGAATACAACTGCGGAGTAAGTCTGAGGAATGCTGACATTTATGTAGAAACCAAACTATCAAAGGAAAGAGCAAAGAAGACCAAAAGTAAGGTGTCCTGGAACCCAAAGAGAAGAGACAGTCTAAGAAAAGGGTTATAAGTAGCATATCGAATGCTTCTAAAACATGAAATATGACTGCACATTGACCATGGGGTCATGGTAGCATCTCTGAGCATCACCGCAGTGGAGGGGTAGGAAGAAAGTCTGAATGCAGTGGGTTCAAGATGTAAGAGTAGAGTTTCTTTTCTTATCTAAAATCAGTTACATTGGGGAATTAATTCTTGTCTCTGGAAGGGAGATTTCCAGCAAAATATCTCATCTAAAACTCATCTGGTGTTTTGAAAGAGATTAACATGATTTCTGTATTCTCAAGTCACTGGTTCCTTAAAAATACTTCTTTCAATGTTATCTTTAGGATCTTTTCATGGTTGAAGGCCATTTTTGCTCTAAATATAGTTTACAGTCACGTGTAAGATCTGAATATTTTATATGCTCTCCACACACCCCAAACTGTCATCTGGAGCCCTTCGGCAATGTTACACAGTGATGACAACATTAGTAACTTCTAGAACATGTACTACAACAAATACTTACCCCCGAGGGTCTTTTGCAGCTGCCTTGGCTTTCTTAAGTCTGGAATTGAAATATTTCCATGAATTATTCCAGCCAAAATTCAAAGATATCCCTGCAATGAGAATAGAACACCCTGAGGAAATGCACAGAAAATCTTTTTCTCTCTCTCTTTCTCTCCCCATTCTCAATCAATCTCTCTCTCTCTCTCTCTCTCTCTCTTTCTCTCTCTCTGTGTCTCTCTCTCCCTCTGTCTCTCTCTCACTTCCTGGTGATTACTTCTTAATGTGTAGAATCTACCCTAAACATGCTTCAGATCTCAAGAACATACAAAAAAGAACTCTTGCAGTATTCTTGAAAAGAGGGGTGAGGGGTAGATCCAACAATACTGACAAATGTATTATATCCATCTCTCCCTCCTCTAGACAAAAGTAACTTTCTTAGAAACATTAAATTAGGGTGACAGACTCAGTGATTTATTTTTATGTTCACCATTCTTTAGTTTGTTCGTTCGATCTATCTATCTACCTATCTATCTATCTTAGAACTCAACTATGAAGCTAAATTCCCAGAATACCACCAACATTAACCCTCTGCTAAACATTCCAGTCAGTTATTTTAATTTATGTAGAGCCCAAGGTTACTTTGGAGGTCAGAACGAAAAGCCGTGTTTACCCTGTCTCCAACAAAAGATGCCACTGATGTGATCTCCGTCCAACATCACCGCATGTGGCTATGACATGCAGTATTGTTTAGGATGTGCTAATGCTGGGACACCCCCGAAATCATACAATTAGTTTCCTTGCCTATGTTAAAAAATAAATTTAGACACATTAAAGTTTTAATAGCTTTAGCTGAACATTCAGGGTTCGTGAATTGGGCAGCACCAGGCTGCAGTGTTCAGCACTCCATGGGGAGACACAGAGCAAGAGACAGTTTTTGAGAGGTGTTTACAAAGGAAGACCAGGACACACGGCTGTAATCCTTACTACTCTGAACATCAAGGGAGGAAGATCGCAAGTTTGAGGCTATTCTGGATAACTCACTGGGACAGTGTCTCAAAACACAATTTCAAAAGGGACGGAGGATGTAACTCAGGGGCAGAGCGCTCACCTTGCATGTGTGAGACCCTGAGAGCAGTCTCCAGTATATACATACATACGTATGTACATACATACACCCATACATATGTACATACATGCACACACATACATATGCACGCACAATACACATATGCATACATGTACACACAATACACACACATACGTGCATGCATGCACACACACATACACACATGCATACATACACACGTATACACAAACATACATTGAGTTGGTTAAAACAGAGTCCTAGTTAGAGATTAGTTGGTGGTTTCTGATTGACTAAGCCTAAGTTTCATTTTATTGTTTACACTCAATTGGGTTTTATTTACATGGGATCCCAAGGCCTGAGCCATGTCTCAATCTCTAGGCTTCCTGATAGTTCCTTTTAACATGAATAAACCCCAAGGTGGACATCCTGGGTCAGGGTGTTCTTCCGGGCTGCTAACCCCCAAAACATCTCAAGAACCCAGGATCCCCTCATCTTGGAGTTTCCAGTCCCTCTGACATCTTCACCCATTAGATAAAGGGATGAGGGAATGCTGTTTGCAACAAGGGATTTTGGAGCCAATTTTGGAAATAACATGTGCCAGTTTCACAGCATATTCTGGAGCAGTAGCTGGATTCACAATTTTAATTTGATTTCAAGGGAGTTGAGGAAAGGCAGCGTTCTTGTGTGGTCAGAAAGAGGAAATACAATTTCTGGATCTCCAGCCTACCTCTGCCACTTTCTTCTGACCACCAAATTTTTAGCTCACACTTCCTCATCTCCTCCCTAGGAAGACAACTCAAAGCCACACCCAATTATTATATCTTGTTCAGAGTTCAACATCTTTAGATGATGCATGGGTTTTCCATCAAGGCTTGATATGGCTCCTTAGGTCTGGCAACCTATGTGTTAAGGTATTTGCCTGACACCACACACACGCGCACACACACACACACACACACACACACACACAGAGCAAATATGCAACAGTAAAACAAAAGCAGGACAGCAGCAATAAACACTCCTTTTTTATTTTTATTTATTTATTTTTTATTTTTTGTACCAGGAACCAAACTCAGGACCTCATGCTTGCCAGGCAGGCGCTGTGCCACTGAGCTATATCCCCAGCCAACGTTCCCTTTTTAAAGGGAACAAGTGAGACAAGCTGAGAAGTCAAGAGACTGCAGCAATACTGAAGTCTTTTTTAAGTGGAAAATGTGAAGAACCCTGGCGTAGTAGTAGAAAAAGTCATTTGATTTGGTTTTTCTGCAGCTGTCCAGGAGAAATGACCTTACCCACTCTCCGCTGTCTCTGGGCTCCATCCTCTAGGAGCGCCACCTGGTCTGTTATTCTCCTGGGCCGTATGTGAGGTGGGAGAGGAAACTTACCTTTTAGGGTCTTTGAAAGCCAGTCTCATGCTTATGAAAGTCTGGAGTTTTAATGGCTGTTAAAAGTCTGAAAGGTTCTAAACTGGATCTCTGTCTGTTTTCTTAGTTTATGATTTACTTGGAAATTAAAATTCCTCAAAAGCTTAATATTCAGAAGGGGTTTATCAGTCTGCTTCCCAGTAGGTGTATGTGCCAGAACCCACACTCAAAGATCCTTCCTAGATACAATTCTCAAATACTATGTTTTATTTCTCTACTTCTTTGTCACCATGCTAACATCTATCAATGCAGTAACAGCTGCCTCAATGCTAGAACTCCTGAATGTGAATATCTAATCCTGAAGCTGAGTGTGCGTGTGAATCATTTTACTCACCTGAAAAGATTCATTGGGCTATTTTGTTCCTTCCTTCCTTTTCTTTTTCTTTGTCTTTTTTCTCTTTCATGGTCTTCTTTTTCTTTCTTTCTTTTTTCCTTCATTCATCCTTTCCTTCCTTCTGTCCTTTCTTTTTCTTTTCTCACTTTTTAGTTCCATTTCTCACTAGTAACATTCTGAAAACATTCTGATGTTTTCAATGCTGCAAAACCTGAACGTCCAGACCATTTCTCTTTCCTTTCATTTATGCTTGTGAACTAGCCAATTCTTTTTCAAGTTTTTTCTAAACATAGCCAGTAAAAACACACTATTAAAGTTTGTTTCTCATCTCTTCTGCAGTTGAGTTTCAATGGGTACATACTTCACCTTCCAAGTGTTCATATGAAAATGCTTCACCGTGTTTTACCATTGTATAACAAGATTACTGTTTGTTCTAGTGATCCATTATAGTTTCCTTCCTGATCATTAGCCATTTACCGAGCTAATTCCACAGACCACAAATTTTTGTTATGAAAGCACAACACTTCCACATGCAAATATCTTTGTTTGCACAGGCTGTTGTACAAATGACTCAAAATCTTTATGGCTTAATGAAACAAATGCGCTTTTAATTCAAATCTAATGCAAATAGTTAAGTGATTGTTCTGCAAGCTGTGATGTAGTGACTCAATGCTCCTATCTTATGGCTTTGCCATTGTACAAATTCAAGGTAATTCTAAATCTAGAAAGCAGATGGAGGCGGTAAGAAAAGTATAACATAAGATTTTTATGACCATGCCTAACAGTGATATACCTAAATTCTGCACAGTTTCTTTTTCCAAAATCCAATATCATAGTCTTAACACCAAAGAAGGCCTGGAAATAAAGTCTTCCCATGTGATCAAGGATAGGAAATAGGATCTTAGAGCATCCAGCTAGCTTTAGAGTAAATGTAACTAGAACCACAGATTACTCTAATATTGGTAACTGATTGTCATTCAAGTCTAAAAAATATTTAACAAAGACACATGGAAAGCTCAGCTGGAGCTCTGATAATCTATTTTGTTAATATGTTAGCTAATAAGAATTGAAAATTTACTATTTACCCCTAATTCTCCCAACTGTTTTATAATTATTAAATCATTAGTTCTGAAAATAATCCTGTGGAGTGGTTGCTATTATTATACCTATTGGTCAGATGAGGAAACTGATACACAAATGAATTTTAAAAACTTGCCAAAGATCTCATAGCTAGAAAAAAGCAGGAGCAGAATTTGATTCCATGCAGGTCTGGTCCTAAAGCGTGAACTCAAACATTCAGACTTTCTGATTTCTTTATGAATTTTTCAGGTGACTAGTTTTACCTGCTGTTATCTAATGGCATAATCACCTCTCCCTTCCCCTTCACAGGGAGCCATTTTCAGACTTGTCTGTCTACTTGTTCATAGCCCTTTAGTGGACTATACTTAATTCATTCCTATACCATCTGTTAGTATAAAGTTTGGAAGATTCTCATTGAGGCTATAGAATGACAAAGAAAGAGGATAAAGGACAAATATAAGAAACATATTTAATTCAGGTTGACTAGGAGGCCAAGACTGTCTGTACCTCACATTCACAGGGTCTAAGACAAGAAAAAAACAAAGGCCCAAGTTCTATATGTCTAACATTTAAAAGTTATAAATTAAGCCAAAAAGCCTTAAGTTCAAATACATTTCATCCTCATACCTTAAAAATATAATAATCCCATAATGCCAAGTTGAATTTAGAATTATAAGACTCCAAATTCCATGCCATAATATGGTGGTTTGGGCAAGAGCCCCACATGTCCTACTTTT
>RJWT010033508.1:0-13878 GCA_004365215.1 Cuniculus paca
AGTTTAGTATCAGGCTTACAGTGAGTTCATTATGCATGGATGTGGATTAAATTTGTCTTTACATTGAGATTTACTTTATTTTTAATCTTTGACAATGTGTCTATTTTATATGTATGGCATTTATTTTACCTACAAGTTGAGAAATTCTCTAAAAAAGTTTTGTTTGAGATTTGATCAACTTCCATTTGTAATATAATGCACATAATTTTCGTGACTATCCACTAAGCATCTCCGAAACAAGAGTTAGAAAGCCTTTTATAGTCAGCTATTTTAAATTAAAATATAATCCCAGATACAGCAAAGGCCTGTTCTGTATGCTCTAGATCTGCGACGTCCCCTGTGGCTCAGCTGCCGCAGGTTCGCCCCCTCTAGGTTGAGGTTTGTGGCCTGTGAGACAGGCCCTGCTTTGTGCTGGTGGGAGTCGCAGTGCTGTGCTTGGCTGCCGGAGACAAGCAGCTCACCCACCGGGGCGCTTCCTCAAGGGGAGCTGGCGGGAAGGTGCTGTGACTCCGCTATGCTCACGCTGTTTTCTTCCTCCATCAGATGCAAGCTGAAGCTGCAGCAGAAGACGATGTCTCTGTGGTCCTGGGTCAATCGGCCCAGCGAGCTGAGCCAGTTCACCAACCCTCTCTTCGAAGCCAACAGCCTGGTCATCTGGCCGTCCGTGGCCCCGCAGAGCCTGCAGCTCTGGGAAGGTATCGGGGCCCACAGGTCCCTCCCTCGTGTGCTGCCCGCGCATGCGCTCGGCTGGCCTTTGCTTTGCAGGTGGCCAGCAGGATGTGGCCCCAGGCCTGTGTGCCGTGCCCACCTCGCAGTGCGGGCCCGTCCTCTCCTTTGCATCCTTACATAGTCTCACTCTTTTCAGACCTCGTTGGGAAGGTTAATGATGACGATTTAAGATGCTGCCCTTTATCTTATTCTAGTCTGTTTTTCCTAGATAAGAAAGTACTTTCTTTTTTATTTTTATTTTTGGCATGCTGGGGATTGTACCCAGGGTCTCAGCAGTAAGCTACATTCCTGGCCCTTTGCTTATACTGAGACAGGATACAGGGCCTTCCTCAATGACTAAGTTGCCCACTTTGGACCCAAATTTACTATTCTCTTGCCTCAGGCTCCTGGAGTGCTGGGATTACAGGCATGTGCCACTGAGTCCTGCTAGTGTTATTTTTCGCATAAAAGGATTGGTGGGTAGTTGAGAGGTAAATAAATCATAAACTCCTGGGAGAGACGGTTTCTGTTTTCCTCTATGAAGCTGTCATTGGGTAGGTTCCCCTGGCAAATGCCATCGGACGCTTACATGTCCAGTCGTTCCAGTGGGT
The DNA here is from genome assembly GCA_004365215.1 of Cuniculus paca. Taxonomy (NCBI): domain Eukaryota; kingdom Metazoa; phylum Chordata; class Mammalia; order Rodentia; family Cuniculidae; genus Cuniculus; species Cuniculus paca. The sequence continues at coordinate 1,320 of RJWT010033508.1, forward strand.
CTAGAAGAAGTCACAAAATATCATTGGTGCAGAGTTTTCAGCTCTTTGGAACAACCACCAAGGTAGAATCATCAAATTATTCCAAAGTACATTTTTTTTTTTACAAATACTAATTTCTTAAGACTCCTGAAGCTTATTCTAAGTAGCAAAGCTTGTTTTTTAAAAAAAAGTTACTTGCCTGGTGTGGTGGCACACACATGTAATCCCAGCACTAAGGAGGCTGAGGCAGGAGGCTTGACATGAGTTGGAGGCCAACCTGGGCTATCTAGTGAGTTCAAGGTCAGCCTGAACTATATAGCAAGACCTTGTCTCAAAAAAAGTTACCAAACTTTAAAAAATAGTAGGTGTTATTTAGAGAAAGACTGTAAGATATAATTTAGTTTCTGTGCAATCATTTTGAAGACTGTGAGCACATCTTTACTGATGTATGTATCAAGCGGCAGAAAGTATGGATAAAAGTGTGGTAGCTGTTTGATCAATCAAACTGACTTGCTGTCAGTGTGAGTTGTTACGCCGTGTTGTGGTGTGGTCTGCTCCCTGGGGCAGCTGGCCAGTAGAATGCTCTGCGCTTTAAGGCTCTCAGGTTCTTTGCTTTGTGGGTCTGTTTCTGCCGCTTCTCTGGATGTCAGTGTTGTGTCCTGCCCTCTCCGCACATGCATCTGCATCGACTGCTTCCCCCTGCTTGGCTTGGCTCGGCTCGGCTTGGCTCGGGTGTCCAGCCCTGTCTGCTTCCTGGCTTCCTTCCCTGATCGTCGTGGACAGTCACAGGTGCAGAGTGGTGGCTCTTACTCCAGGGCTTGCAGCTTGTCTGCTGTGGAGACTCGAACGACGCTTCACCTGCACGCCACCGACGTGTTCAGTTGCTGAGGCTGGCTGCTGGGGAGAAGCCAAATCTGGGAGTTGCATGGCCAGCTAACTCGTTTTTACCAAACTCACTGGGCCTCTAGAGATTAAGTGACAAAGGAAAACTTCGTTATGTGAGTGAATTCCTACCACGCCATTAAGAACAGAGATTCAGAAAGTGGCTTGTCAGTGCCTCCGCACCTTAGGGCTGGAGAAACTCTGTAGAGGATAAATCTTATGCTAGACATGTGCATTGCATGAGACTACTCTGCGGGTTTTGTTTTGTGGTTTTTTGCTGTGTAACCCAGGCTGGCCTCGAACTTATGGTGAGCCTTCTGCCTCAGCCTCCCAAATGCTGGAATTACGGGCATATGCCACCATGCCTGGATGCACTGTTTGGCCTTAAATCTTCCTGCTGTTCATATTTACATCATAACTAAGCATCAATAGCAATTTGTATATCGAAGAATAGAATAGCCATGTAATAAAAGAAACGAAACGGGTCAGTTCATCTTTAAGAAGTCAGCCACCATATCTGTGGGTCCCACATGCAGGGCTTCCACCAACTGTGAATCTAAAATACTCTTTTTAGAAGCCCACATCTGTGTTAAACAGAGGCAGACATTTTTCCTTGTCATTATTCCCTAAACAGTATAGTGCAGCAACTAGCTCCATGACGTTTCCATTGCATTTATTATCGTACATAATCTGGAGATGGCCTAAAATGTGCAGGAGGACAGGCATATGTTATATACATATTTTGACATTTTTGTATAAGGGGCTGTGCCTCTGCAGATTTGGGGTGCCAGAGAGGCCGAGGATCAGGTGTGTGTGTTCGGAGTGCAGAGTACAGTGCAGTCATTGTTTGAGGAAAGCAGCCATGGCCTGCAGAATGGGAGGACGCGGGTGCACGCGCAGACCATGTGGCCTTAACTAGCGGTTTGCAGGCTTTGCGTTCCTGAGCCGTGGTGTTCAGGGAAAGCTGCTTTAGTGCTTGGAGGTGATCTTGCAGCCCTGAGTAGAAGTCTGCAATTGTAAGACAAATTATTTGCATTATGAAGCTAGAAAGTGTAAATGCCCAGCTTCTTATTCTCACTATGGGTATTTTGATTTATTTGATAATTTTGTGGAATTTTTATGAAGAATTGAGTGCGTGCTAAATAAAAATCTTGGTACCATATTTAATTGGCTCTCTCATCACCTCAAGATTCCTGTGTATTGAGCCGGGCGTGGTGGTGCATTCCTGTAATCCCAGCACTCCGGAGGCTGAGGCTGGAGGATTGTTTCGGGCTTGAGACCAGCCTGGGCTACAAAATGCACAGCCAGCCTGAACTGCATAATGAGACCCTGTCTCAAAAAGACAAAAAAAAAAAAATTCTGTGTATTTTAAAGTAGAGTAAACCCGATGTGAGCTGTGGGGAGAAAAGGGAAGCTGGGAGAGTGTGATACATGGAATTCTGCGTCCCTCTAACACAGTGGTGATCCGCTGAATGTGTCTTTCTCCCTCTGGACTCACTAGGAATTTTCCTGCGGTGGAACAGATCCTCTAAGTACCTGGATGAGGCGTATGAGGAGATGGTGAACATCATCGAGTACAACAAGGAGCTGCAGGCAAAGGTCAACGTCCTGCGGAGGCAGCTGGCCGAGCTGGAGGCGGAGGGCGGGCTGCAGGGGAGCCCCTGAGCAGCCGGGGGACCGCCCACCTCTCTCCTGCCCTTCTGTTCACCTGGACGCGGGAGTCTGGGACTCGAGGCCTCACTTGGGACCCCTCCGATGTCATGGCCTTGCCGATACCGTGGAACAAAACTCACTACAATCACACCTATTTCATGTGGCCCGCTGGGCAATCCTTTGCTGTGGGAGCAGGAAGGAGGTGCTAGTCATTTCATTTCACCCGACGTCCTTGACCTCGCAAATGCTGCCCGTCACAGGCTGTTCGCCAGGCTTCCTCCACCTCCACTTTCCACGCTGTGCTCCAGCCCAATCCAGGACACGAGAAGCTCTTTAGGGAATAGCTGACGGTAAAAAAGGGTCAGGCTTTTAAGCACTCAGTATGGAAACGTTTTTCAAAGCTGAAATGGTGGATAAACCAAGAACTTTGTGTTTAGCATGCCATTTCTGTTACCTTTGCCCATTAAAATAACCAGTCTCTTTAGAACAGTTTTGGGACTAACAAAACAATTCATTCTCATTCTGGCTTGTCAAGAAGGGAGAATTGAAATAGTACTCAAGATGAATTCTTTCTGCAAAGGTAACAGGTATGGTTCTCTGATATTCACAAGGGTTAAATTTCTTTTAAGAGGAGACACTAAAAGTTATGTGCAATATAGAATCAGTGAGAATTTGTTACCGATAGAGAACTGTTAACTGTTGAGTTGGTTTTTCAGGTTTCGGGCCATACATATAAAATATCAAATGTTGGATGTAAACCGAAGCTGTCACTTAAAATAGGGCTGTTATAATTAAGCTACAAAAATGGTTTCCTTAAACCCGAGCCGCACTGCCCTTGTCTGGAGTTCTTACTGCACTGGTTCATACCTGTCTGTGTGTATAAGTGTTGTGCCTAATTTTTAAGTATTCTGAGAGTTTACGGATACGAAGGTTACCGCGCTCTCCTCGGCTTGAGCGGCTTGCAGATTCGTCTCGATTGCTTATTTGTCCATTTCGTGTGAGGCAAATGTAATTTAGTTGGAGCTTCTGAATACGGTGCGACTCTACTTGAAAGCTCGAGTTCCGGGCGTGGCTGCGCCCGTGAAGTGCTGGTTTGCTTGCACCGGCAGTGCTCAGTACTGGCTCGGTGCTTTGCTGCTTCTCGCACTGCTGCCTTCATCGGTACTGTCCGTTCTGGTTCTCTAGTTGAGGCACAGTGTCCAATTCCATTTCCACGCCGTCTGCGCACATCCACTGCGGTGTAGAACACAACAAACAGGATCCCACCTCGGGCTTCTGTGTCGAGGTAAAAAGGACACTCTGAAAACTGACTCTGGCAGGAGATAGCACCGCGTCCGGATACCTTAGCGCGCAGCCAGCGCCTCGCGTCGGCAGCGCCCGCGCTTTCCCTCTCCGCCTGCCCGAGCCTTGGCCGCTGGGCGCATGCGCGGTCTCTGCGGACAGTGTGACCCGAGACGGTGGTGCAGTGCCCGGGTCCCTTTTCTTTCCAGTACGGAGACGGCGTTCATCAGCTCGTGTTTTTGTATTCACTCACAAATAGGGGTTATCCAAGCAGCAGGTCTGTCCACGGGGTGTCAAGACAGACTCTGGTCCCGGCGCACTTGCAGCAGGGTGGTTTCCTAACGCAGACACGAGCGTTCCCCACCCGGGGGCGCGGAAACTAGCGCGTCGTCAGCATCCACGGGTGGGAGAATAAATAAAATGGATACGCGCAAGAGAAGATTCTTGGTAAGCATTAGGTTTAAGGAGTTGCCTGTGATAGATAAATGTGGCTTTAAAAACTTTGAGGAAGAGAACGGAGCTGAATCAGCAAGCAGACAAATGCCCCTTGGCAGCCAGGAAGACTCGAGGGAGGCACACCCAGAGTCAGGCGCACCTAGATTCAGGCCCGTCCGCCCTGTCTGTGTTCATGCGGAGCCGGGCCGGGTGGACACTGGGCTTGGTCAGAGAGTAGCCCCACGAAGACCATTTTAAAAATACAGAGGACCACTGTCCTCCCTGTCAGCAATACAAGGATCCTCATGTTCAAATGAACGTTTTTTGAAAAGCAAAAGAACATAGCTATTTGATTATAAAACTGGAGACATTTTTGGTCCAAGAGTTTTCAGTAATTATTTGATCAAAATTACTAAGTGGGAAGAAAAGCAGAAATAATAAACTAATAATTTACAATCAACTATAAATGTATTTTATTTCTAAGAAAAACGAGGCTGTCGAAGCAAGATTTTTACAGCGATTTTTGGGCAACGTTGGGAGGACCATGATGGACATTCAATGAAAATTTCACATGAAGGATTCAAAAAATTTCTTTATAAAGGATTTAAAAGGGTTTGAACTTTGAAGCCTGGCTTAGGATCTTATTTCATTTTAAAGATGAAAGTTAGTGGGATTTGAGTCTTTCATTGGTTTCTGTTTAAAAAAATCAATATCATGGGAAAGATTTGACCAGTAATTTAGTGTCTTAAAGTGAAAAATAGGAGTGACATTTTGTTGCATTTTGAAAAATCTACTTAAAGAAATAACCACAGCAGTTTTCTGATTTCAGGGATGGTTATTGTGATTGGTCCTGGGTCATCGGGAGCATTCACTCTCAGACAGTGATCTGAGGCCAAGGTTTTCCAGATTTAAGAGATGAAAACTGCATGAGGATATTATGAACATTCTTCATGAGAAAAAATATTTTCTGGACGGAGGCTGGGCAGTGTTTAGAATCGTTCACCTGTTCCGGGCGCACTGACCTTCCCCAGGGGCTGAGGTCCCTCGGCACATCCAGGACAGGTGTGCGCTGCACCTGCAGGCCGCGTCCACTCACTGCTTCTTTTTCTTTCCAAGAAGAAGTCCCCTCCACAGCTGTTATTTTAAGTTATTGCCAAATAGTATTTTTGTGTTTTTCACCGTGAAAACAGAAAACATGAGAAGACTGACTTCTCTGTTTTTATTTATTCTTAGATGATACAAAATACTAAATTTCTTTTCATCAGTGTCAATTTTCGGATGTTTCTTTTCTTGAATGAAACTATTTTCACCTTCACTGAATCTGCCATCCCCGGTCAGCAGCAGCAGTTCTTTTAAACCAATCATCCCAGAAGAGACCGTGTGGAATCCCGGGCCAGGTTTTAAAAGCACTGAACTTGTCGCCTAGGTCCCGAGAGAGCTAAGGCGCAGTCTCCTGAGAGCTCTGCCGAGCGTGGTTTGTGTTTGGCTCAGCTGAAGGGCGGGTGGGTGCGGGAGCTCGGGGACCCACTTGTCTGAGCCCGAGCTCCCTGGTGCAGCCACCCTCAGTCTCGAGATGGAGCAGGGCTGCATGGCCCTGCCTCTGTGTGCCAGGCCAGTCACTCACCTCACATTTAAACTGCGAGTGTCTTTGGCGAGGTGAGCTGTTCTGCACAAACACACCTGGGATCCCATTATTCAGAATCCATGTAGATCTGTTACCATCTACACTAAAAATACTGTACTTGCACAACTTAGTTGTAGAAAACAGAATATGTATTTCCTCACTAGCCCGGTGTTTGGGTCATGCTCTTGGTATATCTGAATGTGACTCTTGGATTTACGGGCACTATCACTCGCGTCCTACACGTAAAATCGCACTGTATGGCAACTGTGTCTATAATGTATGCTTTGCTGAAACCTCAGAGTGCTGTAAGGTACAGGTTTTTATACTGTGAACCTGTCTAAATATATATGTGTGTGTGTGTGTGTGTTTATATATAGCCTTAGAGAAAATTCTGAACTTTTGTAAGTCTGTAACCGTTTAATATGCTTTGTAATGTTCACTAAGCGCTGAGCTCACGTGTACTGGACTCGGTCACCTGGACTCTGCCAGTTTAACAAGCGGCAGTCCTGTTGCGTGTGACCCGTCCTTAGTGTGCAGTGCTCATGTGTGGTGTTCTCCCCAGCCTCAGAGGACCACATGTCACCCAGATGCTAGTGTTAAATTTCTATAGACAGTGGTAATAAAACTTGAATATATTCAATGAGGATAAATTAAACCTGTAGGCTGATTTTATTTTATTTATTAATATTTGCAAGAGTTTTGATGATATTTCAGTTAAAACTGCTATATATTTTTTACCATATATTTTGGAAAACTTGAGAGCCACAAAAATGTTGCAGCATCTCACAGTGATCTCCCATATGCTGTTGTATAGATTAGGCAGTTGATAACATCGCCCCTGTTTTCTTTAACACTGTTTTATGCACATGTATGTAATTAGTTTTGTTGTTTTGCTGAGATATTTGCATGTAAGCTGCAGAAATCTTGGTCTTCCTTCTAAATATAGGTATCTGTCAAGAATTAGGAGTTATGTATCATATATGCAACTGACTTGAGTATGAATATATATAAATTACCAAGTGAGGGAAAGGGAAATCTTTTCCTTATAGTAAAACGCCAACCATCACAAATAGGAAGGGTAATGAAATTAGAAAGTCACTCTTTGGCAAAATGGAGGCACAATTAGTGAGTGGTAAAACTAGCAGGTGAAGTTTGCAGGGAATAGAATGTAGTACACAACTATCTTTCCACAAAACAGTTATTAATGACAAAGGGAAAAATAGTAGCTTCATAGCAAAGGAGCCTGATAGACATCACCTTATCCAAGTAAAGATCCACGTCGCTGGGAAGGAGACACCCACACCCAGTGCCTTCTGTGAGGGCCCACTGGGAACACAGTTTCAGCGCTAGGGGGGAAAGAACACAAGCTGAACTGAATCATGGGAAGCATCATACAAACCTGAATGCAAAACATGTGGGCATCATTCTAAAACAACAAAAAAGTCATGCTTATAGGAAAAAAGGAAATACCAGTAAGCTTTTTTGTAAGTTTAAAATTGCTTTGTAAAGCCCAAAATGGAACGGGAAATAGCAGGTGACATCCTACAAAGCTATTAAAAAAAGAGTCAAATTATTTCAGTGGATGAAAACTCTTAATAAAAAAGACAGTAAACAAAAGAAAAATCATATTCCAAAAGACATATAACAGAATCTTCAAATATGAAAGAAAAATCTCAAAGGAGAAATTACAAAACTTAAAACAGAAATAAACCAAAGAAGGAGGAGGGAAGGAGAAAATACTTGGGAAATAGTTTGGGGGATAAAGACAAAGTCATTTTAAAAATGAGGATGAACTAGGGTATGGTGGTCCATACACCTATAATCCCAGCATTTGGGAGGCTGAGGCAGGAGGGTTGCTGCAAGTTTGAGGCCAGCCTGGGCTACACAGTGAGACCCTGTCTCAAAGAACAAAACAAAACACCCCCCCCAAAAAAAAAGGTGAGGATGAAATTCAAGGTACCTGATGGAGATCAGGTTCAACTGAAAATTTAGTCAGTGGGATTGAAGAAAAGCCAACAATGAATAATAAGCAGAAATGATTGGTGAGATTGATGCTGAGATACATGAATGATTGGAATGGCTGGAGAACAGGTAACAAAATAATGAAACAGCTAATATGTAAATCTATAATCCAGGAGACAGCCTCAGAATTTTTTTTTAAGTGTGAGGAAAATTGCATCCAGACTGCAACTTCAAGACATAACCTGATAAAACCACTAAACTTGAACAAGGAAAAATATATCCAGGGCCTCCTGGCAAAAAAGTCACCAAAAATCAGATTTCCATTAGAGTTCCCCATAACACACACAGACAGAAGGGAAGCAGCATTTTCAAGAAATACTCCCCTGCTTCCTTCCCTCTGGGTCTTCCAGTAATTTGCCCATGTGAGGAACACAGTGGGAAAGAGAGGAATGCAGTCTATGCGCTCTAGGCCTTTTAGAAAGCACGGAGTTGTTCTTTGGGCCACGTACATGTGAATCTACAAAGATGGTGATATCGTAGACCTCAGAGGAGTGGGTACAGTTCAAACAGGAATGCCACACAAATGCTACCATGGCAAAACGAGGACTCTAGTGTTACCAGCACGCTGTTCTCATGGATGTAAAGAGCAAGGTGAGGGCAAGATACTTGCCAAGAGAGCTAATGAAGCACTCTACGAGTTGAGAGAGCTTCCTGAAATGCGCCAAGGAAAATAATCAGAAAAGAAGTCAAGAAGAAAGGTATAGTGCCTGGGTTCAACAGAAGCTCCAGCCTGCTCCACCCAGAGAAACACTTAGGACCAATGGAAGGAGCTCGAATTGCTAGAACTATTTCCTAGTGTTCTTGGCATAAGCTGGGGACGTAGCTCTGCCATTCAGCACCTCATCAGCAGCTAAGTGGTCTAGCCCCTGCATTCTGGGTTATGCAGATGGTTTTCTTAATTCGATAGGTGTGCGGTGTCTTTACCTCAGAGAAACAAATATCTGGAGCAGATTCTCCTTATGCATAGACAGCTGTATATCTCTTCAGTGCTTTTCTTGCTGAAAGATGAGAGATATTGTGCAGGTGTGTAGGCAAATGGCCAAATATGTATATTGGCTTGAAGATTCTCTAAATCACCACAGGAAAGGACCAGGGATTTAGCTCAGTGGCATAAGCGCCTGCCTGGCAAGCTCGAGGTTGAGAGTTGGATCCCTGGTGCTGGAAAAAAACTAAAATACAATAAATCACCATGAGGAAAAGACATATCAAAATAAATGGAAGTCATGTGTGGCATTTCAGTTAAATAAACTTTTAAAAAGATGCCAGGGATATAGCTCAGCAGCATAACCACCTGCCTGGCAAGTGTAAGGTCCTGAATTTGATCCCCGGTACAAAAAAAAAGACCCCTTGGTCTCCTCCAAGAGCTGGCACCCCCTGCTCTTGGATGCAGCTTCCCGTGCAGCGTGTGGGATTCACTCACAGCAACAGGGCAGGACAAACACATCAGCTGCCTGGGGGTGATGGAAGACAGCATGGTGGTGGTGACAGAGCTCTGGGACGGACCTGGGGTCTTGGTCCTCAACACCAGGAACTGACACTAGTAGCAGGTGGACACTATGATAAGTAGAAGACCTTGTCAATCTCGAAGTGTTACTGTTGTGGGAAAATTTCCAGGTCAAACCAAAGTGAAAGGAAGACTGCACCAAGATAAGAAGGCAGCATTTAATCTTACACCAGTGGACTGTTGCAGGATAATTCCACAAAGGCAACAGCCCTGAATTTAGGAGGAATTTAGTTTATATACAATTCAGAAGTGGGAGGTACAAAGCAAGTGACAAAATGTTACATAATTGGTTACATATATTGAGTCATATATTGTCAGGCAGGCCAGTCTTGAACACTTCGTTGAAACAAAAGAATTGTTTATCATAGCAAGGGGAGGGGGCCCTTACAGAGTGAGCACACATAAAGGCGTTACCATAATATGGGAACATTCTGGGGAGAGGCCCTTGAGTTAGCCCAGGGTGCCTTAAGGTGTAGACAACTACTCTGACTCAGTGCTCATCAGAGGTGTGCAGCCGGGCTGCAGACATCGTCATGATCAGCTGAATTCAGCAGAAACAGCAGCACAGAAACTTGGTCAGAGACCTCTAATCAATCACGAAATACCTGTAAGTTTGTTATTTTGCAAAAGTGTTCTCACATTATAATTGTGCTACATCTGCTCACACGAACACCCTGACTCCCCTGAGAACCAGTCTGCCAGGCGCAGGGGCAACAGGTCAGTTCGGAGCCCCAGCAGGTCTGCCCTTCTCAGAGCTGGGCCCTGCCTGGTGCTGACTGCAGTTGTTTCAGCCTCTTGGCCATCCAATCAGGATTCAAATCCAGAGGAAGTCTCGGCCCCTGGATTGAGAGGCACAGGTGACATTCACATCCGACTGCCCAAGGGGGAGAGGAAATGGTGCGACCTGGCCCGAAACCCCCTGCTTTTCAGTCCCTGAAGTCGACCCTTGTCCTGTCCTTGGGAATGTAGGAAGAGACCTTGGAGCCGTTTCCCACCACCCTACTGGGCCTGCAGATCACTTGGGGATCTTGACACGGCGCGAATTCAGCAAGCGTGTGGGGGGCCGCTCTGTGGGGACCACACCCCGAGTGCCAACTCCAGTCGGGTTCCCGACTTTGTGGGCTGGAATCGCGCGGAGCTCTAAGAACGCGCTCACACCTGGACTCCTTTCCGGCCACAGGCTCAGTGCTTCGGTCGCGCGCGCAGCCTGGGCCTTCGACGGTTCAAAACCTCCCGGGCGATCGTTATGCGCGCGGAGTTTGAGAACCCGGCCCTAGATGCCGCTTGGGCCCCCCACCGCACCCCCGAATCGGACCCCGCAGGCCGGGGCCGGGGCGGAGAATTTGCGTTTCCAGTTTGCAGGCTGAGTGCAGACCCGGCCCCGCAGGTCGCTTAGCCTCCCGCGAGGTTTTCCAGGAGGCGAACCCAGTCGAAGCGCGCGGCGCAAGGCCTCTTCCCGGCCGGCGCCCTGCGCTCTGCCCCGCGCTCCTCCCGGCTCCCGGGAGCGGCGCGGGGCCCTGGCGGAGCGGCGGATTGGTGCGCGGCGGGGCGGGCGGGGCGGCGCGGTTTTAAAGGCGGTGGCGCAGGCTCCGCGCTCCCGGCCGCCGTGGGCTCAGGTCGGTGCGGGCCGGCGCCGGCGAGCCCTGGGCCCGAGCGGGGCGCGGGGTCCGCCGGCGGAGGAGCGGGCTCGGCGGGGCTCTCCGGGCAGGGCGGGTCCCCCCACCCCTTCCCCGGGCCGCGTGCGGAGGCCGAGAGCGGCTACCGCCGCCGCGCGAAGCGGAGGAGAAACCCGGGCGCGGCTCGCCCGCCGCCTCCTGCGAGGGGCGGCCCGGTGTCCCCGCTGGGGCGGGAGAGGAGGATTCGGGCAGGCGTCGGCGTCTCCGTGAGGGCAAACCGGGGCTCAGCGCGCGGCGGCTGCGGCCCGCTCGCTCCTCGGGTCTTTGCCGTGAAGGGGCGCGCGTGGCTCGCGGGGCCAGGCGAGGCGAGGTCCGGGGGGGCGGGCCCGAGGTGGGCGTGGTCGCTGCGCCCCTGATCGAGGCCTTGCGGCGGGCCGAGCCGGGAGCCCACCGGGCGCTGGCCGTGCGGATCCCCCGCCGAGGCAGCCAGCGAGGACCCAGACGGCCAGGGACCTGCAGGGCGGGTTTCCAGTCACCGCCCGCCCCCTCGATGCTGGGCTGGCTTGGGGTCCCGCGGCATTTCGTGATATCCGGAGAGACCTGGGCCGGGCAGCTCCATTATTGGGAGGGCGCTTCTGCGGCCCTGGCTCGGTGCAGTTAAACCTGATCATGGGAGAGAAAGTGTGGCTCTGTGATCTTTAAGAAGGGACTGCGGATCTTCGCTGGTTTCTCTCAGTAAGTTTGATTGCCGGCCAGCCTGGCAAAGCAAGTTCTGCTTTAGACCAGCTGTTCTCACAGTGTGACCAGGGGAAGCCTGCGGGTCCCTGAGAGCTTTTGTCAAAACGATTTCAGGGAGAAGAGTAAGGTGTTTGCCTTCTTCCTCGCACAAGAGACCAAGCGCACTTTGCCCCTGGTGCTGATGACCTGTGTGTTCTTGTGCCGAATCTTCTGGGATGCGAGGCGTGGGGTGTGGATATGTGCATTTTCGGAGATGAAATCAGTTTGTGTTTAGTGCTTCTACTGTACGTGCTTGGCTGGCTATCTTCACCTAAACCTGCTCCTAATCACTGTGACTTTTAATTCCTGAGTTTTCCTGAGTCAGTGGAAAAGCAACCCAAAGTAAGTGTATTTTGTGGTCTTGATTTGAAACGTTAACAAATTTTAAGCGGCATAAAGTTATTCTTGAATTTAATAATTCTAGAACAAAAGGCTACTAATATGTTTTGTACTTAGGGACAGGTTATTGGCTGAAGAGGGGGTATTAGAAGAACTGAGTTTTCATCTCACACCACCTGTGTCTAGAAATGCAGAACAAAGTGACATGAAAATCCTAACAATTCCCAGACTCATGGAGGGGAGGAATTTACTCCAGAAAAATGGGCAAAACTAAAAGCGCAGAAAGGGTTCCTCAACTTTACTGCTGTTAGTAATTTACCTTCTGTGTGTCCTGCCCCAGACTCATCCTGACAGCATCGCGGTGCCTGTAGCATCCTTTTAAGTCCAATTTCTTAGAGTTTTCTGAGGAAAAATAACTTGAATGGCTAAACTGCAGGCAGGGTGAGC